>JAVKPL010011977.1:0-54514 GCA_032173675.1 Gastrolobium villosum | reverse complement strand
AAAAATATTCTTATTACCAAAATTTTCCACTACCAACTTACTACCTATCTAATCACCATTGGATCAATATTTTCTCTCTCTTCAAAAACTTTTTAACATTCTCTCTTTTTGATTCAACGATGATTAGATTGGTAGTAAGTTAGTAGTGGGAAATTTTGATAGTAAGAATATCCTTCCTAATAAAACATTATGTTAAATCATCCTTAATTTAACAACCTAGTGGTCATGTCTAGCATCTCTCTCGATTATTATGATAAATAAAGGTGGACGCAGTGTGTTGACTTACCCAATTCCATTCACTTGAAATGCATCAACCATTCATAGACATTACGCTCATTATAAAACCCCATAGCTATTCTTTGTCAAAAACTCACTGCATCACAAGCTTCTAGTTCAAGTTTTCCTATACCCTTCAGCTCTTTGTGAAACACCATGACCATACTGTATGTATTCAATGAATCAAACTCCTCCTTCCCTTTTTTTGGGTTTTGGTTTCTAACCTCATTTCTTATAGTATTTGCTTGTGTTGGATTTTGTGTCCCTTTGTGGTTGCAGATTCAGTAGTGGAATAGAGCTTGCACCTTTTGTGACAAGCTCTGGTCTTCTCAAAAGATCATGGGATGCTATCTCATCTCGTCAAGAAGACATAGTTCCAAACGTGGGATTTGGACTTTCATGGAAAGTTTATAAAGAACAGGGTTCAGATGTGACGATTGTAGTGTTTGAGGTTACAACAGATTCTAATCTTCAAGCGGATCAGGATTCATCTTCTGATCTTAGGGATAAGAAGCTCTTTCACTTTGACTTTCTTTGTACTAAAAAGAATCCAACTTTCAATGTTAACAAAACTGCAGTTTCCCTCTTTTATGAAAATCGTCAGAAGCTTGATGTATTGAAATCCGAGGTACATCTACTACTTTCCCTTTTCATTATTCTGAAGTCTCTTACTGTTTTCAATTTTAGAATTTGCAAGGTGGAAAATCCTTAACTTAATTTGGATTCTACTTGAACTTTGTTTGGACTGTGTGAACAACTTTTTTTTATTTCACTGCAAATCTAGAAATTGAAAGGCGGGCTTGGTTCAGCGGTAAGCTTGCTTGCCATGGTGTGTCAGGTCGCGGGTTCGAATCAGCCTCTCTGCAAAAAGCAGGGGAAAGGCTGCCTAGAGTATTCCCTTCCCCAGACACTCACGAAGTGGGTATTTGAACTCGGTCGGCCCTTTTACTGCAAATCTAGAAATTGATGTGTGGACTGATCCAAGTTATTATTAACAAACTTGTGAATTGAGCTGTTTGACTTTGCAATTAGTCATGAACACCAAAATATCAAATTGATAGCTTTACAATTTCTTTAAAAGAAGAAGAAAGAAAGAAAGAAGAATGGGGGGTTTTTTATTTTTCATATAAGTAATAATATTATCAGCATAAGCAGTGTTCATGACAAAGAGTGACAACTCTGATTGATAGTCTGAGATGGATTAGTGCTTGTTGTTGGATTAAATTGTATCAGATGTGACTTTCCCAAGTCTCACATATGAAAAGTATTTTCGGGGTATGAATTTAGAAAAGATTTGAAAATGGATATTTATATTTGTATAGTTTATGTTTTAGAAGCACTTTCCCTTAACATTTTTACTTCTTTTCTTCATCATTTCTTATAACCACTGTTTTTTTTTCTCAATGGAGTTCGTGAGGATAGAATTTTAGCTAAGGGTTACTACCTGTGGTATTGGGATATAATTATGGGGATAAGGATAATTTTCAATTAACTATATAGCAATAGTGGGATAAATTTAAAAATGGTGTAGATATTCTCCATGTTTCTAGCCATATGATGCTCTACCCCCCTTAAACCCTTACATAACAATGTTAATGCAGATTATTAGTTCCACTCGATTGATTGTTACTGGAAATGCTCTTGGAGGATTAGTTGCTTCTCTCTTCACTATATCACTCTTAGATAGCATCGGTTCAGGAAAGAATCGCCCACTCTGCATCACCTTTGGTTCACCCCTTATTGGTGACAAGGGATTACAACAAGCCATATCTCGTAGTTCTAATTGGAATTCTTGCTTTCTACATGTTGTGTCACACAAAGATCCACTTCCAAGGCTCTTCATTACAAATCATCGTTCTCAAACCAGTTCCTACATGCCTTTTGGAACATTTCTCTTTTGTTCTGATGAAGATTCTACTTGTTTTGAGAACCCTGATTCTATTTTGGAAGTACTAGTGGCAATGGACTCTATCCATGATCAAAATCAAGAATTTCAGTCCTTGGATTATGGAAATATAGTGGAAAATCTCTATCGTAAAGCAATTTGCAAGGACTTTACAGCACAGGCTAAAGGCATGACTTATTCTAATTCACTGAAAGCAAGCATCAGTTTGCAGTTGGGGGCACTAGGAATCACACAGGTAGCTGAATATATTATATTTCTTAAATAACTTGTACTCGTTTGAACCTTATTAGAAATTAGATTAGTATTTGGTCAATCCAATTTTTTTTCTGATCTGGCTCTTTTCTAAAATTGATTTGGCAGGAGCAACACCAGCATAAAATTGATATCAACACTTTGGTAACAAAGATGGAAACACTGGAAAATAAATTCGTTTTCCAGAAGAGGGAAACATTTGATCCATCCAAGAAATTGAATTTAGTGAAGGTAGACATGGCCCAACTTGAATGGTACAAGAAGAATTCTAAAAATCGTAACATAGGGTACTATGACAGCTACAAGAAGATGCTCTTGACAAGTGACCAAGATGTTGAAAAGTTCCAGAAAAACCTCACAAACTACTGGGAAAAGATGGTTGAAGAGGCAGAGATGAAGCCTCAGAAAGAAGGCTCAAATTTTCGTACCCGTTGGCTTGGTGCTGGGACTAATTACAGGAGAATGGTTGAACCCCTTGCCATTGCTAAATACTATAGGGAGGGAGGTAAAGACTATGTGACTGAAGAAAGGTCTAAACATTTTAAACAGTTGGAGGAGTGGTCGAAGGAAGGAAAAAAGAAAGCCACAAGTGACTCAACCCCTACAAGTAAGAAGAATGTGGAAGCTCTTTTAACCATAGATTCTTGCTTTTGGGCACATGTTGAAGAGGCTCTCCTTTCATGCAAAGAGTTGAAGGTTTCCAAAGAGAAGGAGGAGACATTGAAGAAATTGGTTGAATTTGAGGAGTATGTTTATGGGCTGCTCAAGAATTATGACGTGTCACCTGAGATTTTTTTGGCAGAAAGCAGCTATATGCGTTGGTGGAATGAGTATAAAGCAATTAAGGGAGCTTCATATAATTCAAAACTAGCAAGTTTCATGAATGATGCTAGTAAGCGTGAGCAATATGCTGTGGGAGCTTATGATTTTCCCTGAACTATCATAACCATGTAATAAAGCTATTGTTTCAAGAGTGTAATACTTTAGGATATGATTGCATAATGTATTACTCTTGCATTTGGTTCTCTATCATTAAACTCTTATTTCTATTCCTAGCTGTTTAGCTTTGGTGTTGGTTCTTGCTAGTAGCGGAGCTTTTCATAGAGGCAGGGTGTGGCAGCTTTCCCTCCAAATTTTTTCTTTCCACTCTCTTGCACCTACCATCATCCCTTTTAAAAGATACTTCTTTCAAGCAGTACAAGTAAAAAGAAAGTTGAATCATTTTTAACCATTGATTCTTGCTTTTGAGCACATGTTGAAGAGGCTTTCCTTTGGTGCAAACAGTTGAAGGGTGCAAAATCTAACGTGACAGAGAAGGAAGGGGCAAGTAGGAAATTTCTTGAATTCGAGAAGTATGTTTATGGATTGCTCAAGAATTATGCAGTATCACAAGAGATTTTGCTGAAGGATAACAGCTAAATGACTTGTTTGAACGAGTATTGATAGGTCTAAGAGATGTTGGGCCTGACTATACACACGATTGAGTCTAGTTCAGTTGGAATCTGACATTAATATGCAATGGGATAAGTTTTGATGCAGGTTACTCTAGCGGCATGGATGTACCTATGCTTGAAACCTTTGTTTGGTTTGGACAAATAAGAGGAGCTACTAGCAAGGCATTCTAACACTCGAGTTATTATTAAATCAATGAGCTTAAGTTATAATGAAGAAGATGACCATACATGGGCATTGAGCCTTTTTTATATAGTGATGGCATGAACTACTTATACAGTCTTAATATGGTGGTATTCAATCTCACTGGTGGGTCCAAGTGGCTTCTGTAGCCTATATCGTTTGTTGGATGTCTGTTTATTGGCTATGCTTCTTAGGTTTAGCTGGAACCATGTGTCAGTTAACAATGACCTGCTTATGCTGCCTTAGTATGGCGGTATTCAGTTCCATTGGTGGGTTCAAGTGGCTTCTGTAGCCTATCTCGTGTGCGGCGCCTATTTATGGGCTATGCTTCTTAGGTCTAGTTGGAATCACGTATATGTCCCTTAGTCATTGGCTTTTAAGGAGGCTTAGGGGTTTTGAGTTGTTATTTCAAGGATGACGCGTTCGCGGGATGAACATGTTTTCTTATTCCTTAAGCCTTTTCTATTGGGCCTCTTAAGCTATTTTCTGCAGTTATTGTTTGAAATGTCCTAAAAAAATTTGAATTCTATTTGAACGTATTATATAAGGTCATCAGAAATCCACATGATTAAATATAAAGATCCACCATGGAATTTTCCCCAAAAAAATTCTTAACCAATATGAAATCTCTGAGATGCCTTCTCGCATCTATTGATCAGCCCATAGCTAACCATCATTTTTCTAAGCCAATAAGTTAATGGCATGAACAAGCTTCAAACTGAGTCTTAATCGGTCCCAGCGAGTTAAAATGAGTCAACATGCGGGTTGAGACAGGTAAATTTGCGAGTCAATTTTTTTTAGGGTAAGGTAGTGTTTCATTTGTCTTGCCAAGCTTTTCTGAGATCCAAGATTTTTATCTCATATGTCCTTTACAAAAGATAAAGAAAAAAACACTTTGATTTATGACAAATGTTATTTCTAAAGAGAAAAAAAAAATGAGTTTTTGTAGACTATTTAGACTTGGATTAGAAAAAATGAATGAGAATGTGAGATTGAATTGGATAACACTATATAACTCATAAATTAAAATTTATTTTTAGTTTTTTTATTATTTAAATGGATTGACCTACCAATTTACAGTTAAACTAGGTCGGTTAATATTTTTCGTCATTTTCTAAAGCATACCAAGCCGTCGGCAGGAGTAGCTGATCATCCCAACATATTTTTTTCTTTTTAAAAAAAATTACGGGTGTCCTTCAAGGAAGCAATCATGTTTGAGGCAAGAATATCCACATCATAATGTGGTTAATTCTCCCAAAGGGATTTTTCGTGTGGTAATTTGAATTGAACCTGACGGGTTAATCTGTTAATTGGCTAAAATGGGACATGTTGGGTTATATTTTTCAACCCACTAACCCATTTTAACCCGTCCCGCTTAGTTGTGGGTTAAAATAGGTTGGCGGTGGGTCGGGAAGAATTAGTCTGCGGGTCAATTTTTTTATTTTTTTATTAATAGGTAATATTTTATTTATTACTAAGCTTTTGTGATATGAATTTTTTTTTTTAATTTGAGTACTCCCCTAGAAATAATAAAGAAAAAAAACTTTATTTATTGCAATGGTTATCCATATATTGAGGAAAAAATAAATTCTTAAAAAATATTTCACTAAAGGTTTGAGATTGGAAAAAAACTAAAGGAAGAATGTAATGGAAATAAAAAATATTATAAATTTAATAAAATATATTTATATTTTATTATTTTTATAATATTTTTTATTTTTTAAGCGGGTTGACCCACCAACCCGCCACAAAATGAAGTGGTTTAGAATTTTCAACCCATATTAAATTACGGGACGCGATGGCTAATCCTGGTGAATTGGCAGCGGAGCGGGGCAGATGGGGCTGACCCATTTTGTCACTTTTATATATTTTCTTTTTTTTTTAAGCGTTTATTTCTTTCTTCTCATTTTATCTCCTTCATATCTTTCTTCTATTATTACCCACCCGTCCTTTTTGGAAATTTCTTCGCTAACGCTGATGACAACTATATAGGGAGAGAAAAAGGTGGAAGAAATTACCATCTCAATTATTCAGTCACCGACATAGTTGAAGTTGATCTCATGGATATGTCAGAAAATATGCAGGACAGGAAGCTATATGCATGTACACATTTGGACATGAATATGTAATTGAATAGTAATATTTTAATTGTTTCTGACTAGATAGTTTAGGCCTATTTTTGGGATTTAAATTCCCTCATGTCCCCTTGAAACATAAGGGAACATGGTAGTTATTGTTTCATATCTAAAGTCCCAAATCCCAGTTTATGGTCATAGCTGCAAGATAAAAAGTATAAAATGTGTTAATCATATTAACCGTATTAAAGAGAGATATAGAAGTTTTGTACCATAGCAACATTACTATTTAAAAATTGGGAAATAGTTTTCTGTAGAAAAAAATTATCTCACATAGTAGAAACAAAAGTATAAATGGGACCCACATGTAAGAGGAGAGAAAAAAATAGAAGTGGGACCACCTCTTTTTTGTGTGTGTAGGAAATTGGCTTCTCCCAGTGGCGGAGCCACCCTCCAACCGGAGCCCGGGCTAAAAAATTATATGTGTATTTATTTTTCTTAATTTTAGTTAATTTATATCATAATATATTTAAATTATATTAAATACAAAACACTTGATCTGGAAGCATACTAAAGAATTATAATTTTATTAAATATTTTTAAATTTTATAGAATATATTTTAGGGAAAACTTCAAAAAAATCCATATTAGTTTTCTTAATTATCACTTACCCCTAACAAATTTTTTGAATCATTTACACCCTTATTTATATATTTTTTATCACTTATCCCCTGATTTAAAGTTTTTTTTATTAGTTTTTTTTATCACCCTAATTAGGGGGATAAATGATAAAAAAAACTTTAAGTCAGGGAATAAATGATTCAAAATTTTGGAGATGGAATAAATGATTATGAAGAAAGTTATAGGATTTTTTTCTTTAAGTTTTCCCTAAATTTTAATTTTTTTATATAAAAAAAAAATGAAACACATAACTTAATACAACCTATCCAAATCTCTCACCAAATATATTTTAATTTTTAATAGGGCCCAATTACAAATTTTAGCTTGGGCCAAATTACAATTTTAGACTGTACCAAATTATAATTAATTATATAATTATACATGATAAATATAATTTCTTAAAATTTAGACCGGGTCAAGGCCACACACACCTAGGTGCAACGTGGCTCCGCCACTGACTTCTCTTATTTAACATGATATAAATATAATTCTTAAAAAATAATAATAATCTTAGTATTCCTAAAGTGTTCTCTATCATTATTATTTTGGGTACGGCTACAACTCAACCCGAAAAACTAATGTAATTTCTGTCATGAATTTTTTATTCTGCAACGCGGTCACCAAGCAACTTGCACACTAGCATGGCCCCTGACAAGTTCCTTGAAAGTTTGAAACTTCCCAGCACGTGCTCACACCTTTCTCAAGCGTTAAGCCCAAGACTTACACTACCATTAATACTAGTTGTATTTATACATATATTACAAGATTATTCACCATTAACTATGACAAATTAAAGGTAAAAGGAAGATAATTGGAAGAAAAGGACAAGTTAAGAATTTATAAAAAAACATTATGTTAAATCATCCTTAATTTAACTACCTTGTCGTTGTCTTGTCTAGCATTCTCTCAATTTAGATGAATAAAGGTTGACGCAGGGTTGACTTAACATAACTCCATTATTTGCGATGCATAAATAATTCAGAGACATTATGCTTATTATTAATCAACAACATAGCACTTCTCCTCCATAACCATCATCTCCATCACTGCTTCAAGTTCTTTGAAGCACCATGGACCCATCTATGAAGTATGTGATCAATGAATCATTCCTCCTTCTTCCTTTTTGGGTTTTGGTTTGTTCCTTATAGCATTGCTAATGTGTTGGGAATTTGTGTCCTTTGTGGTTGCAGATTTAAAGGTGAAATGGGGCTTGCACCTTTTGTAACAAGCTCTGATCTTCTCCAAAGATCATGGAAAGTTATCTCGGATCTTGATGAAGGCATAGTTTCTTCAAAAGAGGGAAATGGAGTATCATGGTATCGGTATGTTAAAGAAGGTTCAGATGAGACGATTATAGCATTTAAGGCCACACAAGATTCTGTTGTTCAACCGGATTTGGTTACATCTTCTGATCCTCAACAGGATTTGGTTACGTCTTCTGATCTAAAGGAGAAGATGTTATTCTATGACTTTGATTTTCTTCGTACTGAAAGCAATGTGGTATCACTATAATGTAGAACTTAAAAATAAAAACAACTATTTTCTTGTGGAGAAGACAACACTTGTATTTCTCTTTTTCTTGTGATATTTTGCTTACAATATGGATTACTTTATATAGGCACTAGATTGCCTTTTCATGAACCTAAACATTAAATTAGCAATAAACTACAAAACTAAACTTCCAACTCTTGGCCTCTCTAACTCTTGGCCTTTCACTCTCTCTAACTCTTGGCCTTTCACTCTCTCTAACTCTTGGCCTTTCACTTTCTTACAACTTACTTATCTAAACTCATGACTCCTTAATTAAGACTATTAAAACTAACAAAAACATTTAGAGTTTATTCAACAATTCTCCTTCATAAACTTAAATGGTTCTGCCATCTTTCATCCCAAGCATCTTCTTGTAATTGTTGAGCAGCAACGTCGGCAGTGGCTTTGTGAAGATGTCCCCGACTTGCTCTTGACTGGTCACGTGTGTTAGCTCCACATTTCCTTCCTTTACTTGATCCCGGATGAAGTGAAATCGGACGTCAATATGCTTGCTTCTTTCATGATTTACCGGGTTCTTCGCTAGCTCTATAGCCGACTTATTGTCAATTCGGATCACAGTTTGACCGACTTGTTTTTCCTCCAACTTGCGTAGCAAATTCATGAGCCACATTGCATGACAAACACACCAAGATGCAGCTACATATTCAGCTTCACATGTCGACAGTGTCACAATAGGTTGCTTCTTCGAAATCCAGGTGAATGCCGTGTTGCCCATGAAAAACACATAACCAGCCGTGCTCTTTCGATCATCTACGTCTCCACACCAATCACTGTCAGAATATCCAATCAACTTGTATTTTGCCGAGCTCGAGTAGTGTAACCCGTGTGAAACTGTACCTTGAACATACCTCAGAATTCTCTTTACCGCCTTCCAATGTGTGTATCTCGGCTCCTCCATGAACCGACTTACTATGCCGACACTTAACGAGATATCCGGCCTCGTGCATGTGAGATAACGTAGGCTTCCCACCAAACTTCTGTACTTGCTTGCATCAACACGGTCTCCTCCATCAAACTTAGAGAGTTTTGAACCGGGTTCCATTGGTGTTGAAACTGGGTTGCAATCTTCCATCTTGTACTTCTTCAAGATCTTTTTTGCATAAGCCTCCTGTGACACGAAGATTCCCTTCTCATTTTGTTTTACTTCCAAACCAAGAAAGAACTTCATCAAACCGAGATCTGTCATTTCGAACTCTCTTGTCATTGTGCTCTTGAACTCTTGTATCATCTTGGCATTGTTTCCCATAAAAATGAGGTCGTCAACATAAAGAGCCACAATTAACAAGTCTCCTCCATTTTTCTTGACATAAACAGCATGTTCATATGGACATTGTTCAAGTCCATTCTCCTTGAAATATTTGTCAATACGAGCATTCCATGCCCGTGGTGCTTGCTTCAACCCGTAAAGTGCTTTCTTCAATCTCAGCACCTTCTTCTCTTCTCCTGCCTTCATGTAGCCCGGCGGTTGTTCCACATAAACTTCTTCTTCAAGAACACCATTCAGAAATGCCGACTTAACATCCATTTGATGCATTGGCCATCTGTATTGAGCAGCCTGTGAGATGAGTAGCCGAATTGTCTTCATCCTTGTAACAGGGGCAAACACCTCGTCATAGTCAATTCCAGCCTTCTGCTTATAACCTTTTGCAACTAGTCGAGCTTTATATCGTTCTATCTCCCCTTGAGCATTCATCTTCTTCTTGAACACCCACTTCACTCCAATGGGCCGACTTCCTTCTGGTAGCTCGGCTAACTCCCATGTGTTATTTCGGTCAATGGCTTCTATCTCCTCATCCATGGCATCTTGCCATTTCTTATCTCGGATGGCTTCTTCAAAACTTATGTTCTCAGAGTCTGCAAGAAGACAAACAAAATGTACCTCACTTGTTGACTCATATATGTCTTGTATGCTTCGCATCCTGGGTTGTCGTACCTCATCTTCATCATCAGAAGCTTCAGGACTTGCCGGGTTGATAATTTGTGTTGAGATTCCGTCTTCAAAGTTTACCTCAGAAGAATTGTTCCAGTCCCACTCATTTGCTTCATTGAGCTTTACATCTCTGCTTACTATGACTTTCTTGTTGACGGGGTCAAACAGCTTATACCCCTTTGTTTTTTCATCATATCCAATAAAAACATATTTCTTGCTTTTATCCTCGAGCTTGGTTCTGAGCTGGTCCGGTATGTGTGCATAGGCTACACTGCCAAAAACTCTGAGATGAGCCACTGAAGGCTTTTGACCACTCCATGCTTCCTGTGGAGTTTTATCATCCAAGTTCGAATGTGGACATCGGTTCTGCACATACACAGCACACTGCACAGCTTTCGCCCAAAACTCCTTCGGCATCCTTTTGTTCTTCAGCATTGACCGAACCATGTCAAGAATAGTCCGGTTCTTCCTTTCAACCACGCCATTCTGTTGTGGTGAGTATGGTGCTGTTAGAAACCTCCTTATCCCCTGTTCCTCACAGAAAGACATAAACGCTGTTGAGGTATATTCCCCACCTCTGTCAGACCGCACCGATTTGATATAGCTTCCTGTTGCCTTCTCAATCATCACCTTGAACCTTTTGAACACATCAAACACCTCGGACTTCTCCTTCAGAAAGTAAACCCAAGTTTTCCGTGAGAAATCATCAATAAAGGAAATAAAATACTTCTTACCGCTGAAGGAACCCGGATTGATGGGTCCACACAAGTCGGTATGTATTAGTTCCAGAGGTTGCTTAGCCCGGAATCTTGCCATCTTCTGAAACGTGGTCCTGGCATGCTTGCCAAGTACACAACTCTCACAAAACTTTCCTTCAAAGTTGATGTCAGGTAACCCTTCCACCATCTTCTTCTTTGCCAACTCGGTTAGACCACCATAATGTAGGTGACCAAACCGGAGATGCCAAAGTGACGCCTTATCTTCCACCTCGGCTTGTAAACATTCAACCTGTATACATTTCAGATTTAGTTTATACATACGATTCTTACCCATTTGAACCCGAACTATCAGCCGACCTTGTTCATCTTTCAAATACAATACCCGGTCTTTCATAATAACCGAGTAACCTTTCTCCATCAGTTGACCCATGCTTAAAATATTACTTTTTAGGTCGGGTACATAGTACACATCTCGAATTGAGCCAATTAACCCGTCCTTTTGTAGGAAACAGATCGTACCTCGGCCTTTTACCTCAACCTTTGAGGCATCCCCGAACGAAACATGTCCGGTTTCCACCTTTCTCATCTCCTTGAAGAAGTCCTTATGTCCGCACATGTGGTTGCTCGCACCCGTGTCAAGATACCACTCCATGTCATCATCTGGACTTCCTTTACTGTGTGTCATAAACAAGACACCATCCTTCATCTCGCCTTCTGTGGCTAGGTTGGACGTCTCCTCCACCTTTTTCTCCTCTCTGCATTCTCTTGCGAAATGTCCGACTTTGCCACAGTTGTAACACTTGTCCGAGTTACAATCTTTTGCATAGTGACCAAACTTTCCACATTTGTAACACTCCATGTTTGAATAATGTGACCGACCTCCTCGTCGACCTCGTCCTCTTCCTCTCCAGTTTTGTTGATTTGACTGTCCTACCTCATCACTATACACTTCTTGACTTCGGCCTCGACCTCTACCACCACGGCTAGTACCTCGTCCACCGCGGCCACGTCCTCTACCTCGAAAATTTTGAGAATAGAGCATCTTCTCATCTTTAATTGTTGCTTTGGTCTGAAGTGCCTGCTCAAGAGTTTCCTCCTTCTTCTTCTTTCTTTGTTCATGCGCTTCAAGGGAACCCGCCAACTCGTCAATGGTGAGTGTAGACAGGTCCTTGGACTCCTCTATGGCACAAACCACGTTTTCGAACTGGTCTGTCAAAGATCTCAAGATTTTCTCCACCACTCTGGTGTCAGGTATATCTTCTCCATTCCGTTTTAACTGGTTCACAATTCCTTGAACCCGGGCAACGAACCCGGATACTCCTTCCGTGTCCTTCATCTTCATTCCCTCCAACTCGGCACGAAGGGTTTGAAGCCGGACTTGTTTAACCCGGTTAGCTCCTCTATAGACATTTGCTAAGATGTCCCAGGCTGCCTTTGAGGTCTCACAATTTGCTATCTTCTCGAACCCGGATTCGTCTACAGCTCGGAAGAGCATGAATAACGCCAGCTTGTCTTTTGCACGCGTCTCTTTCAACGCTTTGGTTTGAGCCGCCGAATGGCCTCCAGTGTCCTGTGGTTCTACAAAACCTGCTTGAACATTCTCCCAAGCGTCCTGGGATCCGAGAAGAGCCTTCATCTGGATGCTCCAATTCTCGTAGTTCTCCTTCGTCAACTTAGGTAGTGCCATATCACTCCCCCTCTCCATAGCTTTGATACCAATTTGTGGTATCACTATAATGTAGAACTTAAAAATAAAAACAACTATTTTCTTGTGGAGAAGACAACACTTGTATTTCTCTTTTTCTTGTGATATTTTGCTTACAATATGGATTACTTTATATAGGCACTAGATTGCCTTTTCATGAATCTAAACATTAAATTAGCAATAAACTACAAAACTAAACAACTCTTGGCCTCTCTAACTCTTGGCCTTTCACTCTCTCTAACTCTTGGCCTTTCATTCTCCCTAACTCTTGGCCTTTCACTTTCTTACAACTTACTTATCTAAACTCATGACTCCTTAATTAAGACTATTAAAACTAACAAAAACATTTAGAGTTTATTCAACAAGCAATCCAATTTTCTCTGTTAACAACACTGCAGTTTCCCTCTTTATTGAAAATCTCAATGACCTTAATCAGTTGAAATCCGAGGTACATCTCCTCCTTTTTCCTTTTCATTATTCTGAAGTCTCTTCCTATTTCAATGCAATTCTAGAGATTGATGTGTGGACTGGCTGGTGTTATTTGAAGGGTTTATCATCTATCATTTAACATGACTACCAAAATTTTCCTACACTCACAATATTTTGTGGGGCCCGCATAAAAAAAAAAAACTCTGGCACGCAAAACGAATCTCTATAACATAACACAATCACTTTTCCTACAACATAACTCTTATAAAACCCTTATTTGAAGTATGTATATTTATATGTTTACATTTTAAAAGCACATCAACTTAACTTCCTTTTCTACACTCATTCTCGGTAACCAAATTGTTTTTTCCAAGCGACGGGATATACTTACCACCAAAAAAATTTACAATCTTTACAACCAACCTAATCATTATTGATTTCTGTTAATCTAACGGTTATAATTTATTAAATTTATTAAGAATTAATAATTAATTAATAAATGTGACCCATTAATTTCCAATAAATTATAACCGTCAGATTGACGGAAATCAAGGTATTATGTTGGTTGTAAAGGTTATAAACTTTTTTGGTGGTAGGTATATCCTTCCCCTCTTCCCCTTTCTTTTCTCCAATGAGGATAATTTTTCATTAAACTTATAGCAATTGTGGGGGTGAATTTTGTATTAAGAATAGTGTTGATTCTTTTCTACATGTTTATGCTTTGGACATATATTGTTGTTCCCCGGTAAACATTATGTAACAATATTCATGCAGATTGATAGCTCCAAAACATTGATTGTTACTGGACATGCTCTAGGAGGATCAGTGGCTTCTCTCTTCACTATATCACTTTTAAATAGCATTGATTCAGGAAAGAATCGCCCACTCTGCGTCACCTTTGGTGCACCCCTTATTGGTGACAAGGGATTGCAACAAGCCATATCACGTAGTTCTAATTGGAATTCTTGCTTTCTACATGTTGTGTCACACAAAGACCCACTTCCAAGACTCTTCATTACAAACCATGATTCTCAAACCAATGCCTACATGCCTTTTGGAACATTTATCTTGTGTTCTGATGAAAATTCTGCTTCTTTTGAGAACCCTGGTTCTATTTTGAGACTACTCAGGAAATTTGACTCAAAACATGATGAAAATCAAGGTTCTCAACTTGTTAAATATGGTGAGATAGTGAAAATACTCAAACAAAGAACTGTGTTCAAGGACATTTCAACTCTGCCTGAAGACATAACTAATACAGATACTGAAGACATAAATAATACACTATTTGGTCGGATTGGAGCTTGTTTATTACCCAAAAAGAACCCGGTTCAAACCCATCACAGAAAGAGTGGAGGAACTAATACATATACACTACTTGCAAGTATCATTTTGCCGCTTTCAGCACTAGGATTGCCAACAGCTATGGAGGTTTGTAAACATCTTATATTTCGTAAAAAACTTGAATTATCTATTTGAGCCTTATTTGAGTCCTCATTATATGTTGTTATATGTATTTCATTTCTTTTCAGTTATATAATAGTAACTCCTTTGTGTAGTTTTAAACACATGATTACTCACAAATCTTGTTGAGATATATAAAACCATTAAAAATATCCTCACCCTTTATATGGTATCAGAGCCTCGTGTCCCGGTTTCGATCCTCGCCGACCCCCCACTTTCTCTTGTGGAATTTATTTGTTCGTACAGGTAGATGGGCTTATTCATTCTCCACCCTTTAAGCCCGGTGGACTCTCGTGTGAATGGGCGTGTGGAGATATATAAAACCATTAAAAATACCCTCACCTAACACCTTAAGATTTTGGGTTCAATTGGTTGTTTACAAATCTCTTGGATCCTGATATTTAAATGTAAATTTGTTAAATGTAAATCCAATTTTTCCTGACCTCATTTTTTAACTTGGTAGCCGGAAGATCTGAAGGAATATGTCACCAAGATGAAAAAAGATGAACAGAAACACAAGGAGACGATGAGTAAATTAGTATTTAATCCATACGTGTATTTGAATGAAAGGAAAAAAGACATGGTCAACCTTGAATGGTACAAGAAGGAGAGTAAAGATACAAACATGGGGTACTATGATAAGTACAGGAAGATGCTCTCAGAACGTGACCGACAAGCTGATGAGTCCAAGAAAACCCTCACAGATTACTGGGTAAAGATGGTTGAAGTGGCAGAGACGAAGCCTCAGAAAGAAGGCTCGAATTTTCGTAAGCGTTGGCTTGGTGCTGGGACTAATTACAGGAGAATGGTTGAACCACTTGTTATTGCTAAATACTATAAGGTGAAAGGTAATAAGGACTATGTGACTGAAAAAAGGCCTAAACATTTTAAAATGTTGGAGAAATGGTTAAAGGATGGAACAACAGAAGATACAATATGCCCCTTAACCATTGCATTACTTAAGAAGAATGTGGAAGCTCTTTTAACCAAAGATTCTTGCTTTTGGGCACATGTTGAAGAGGCTGTCCTTTCATGCAATGAGTTGAAGGATGCCCAAGAGGATGAAGAGACAATGAAGAAATTGGTTGAATTTGAGGATTATGTTTATGGGCAGCTCAAGATTTATGAAGTGTCACCAGAGATTTTCTTGATAGAAAGCAGTTATATGCTTTGGTGGAATGAGTATAAAGCAATTAAGGGAGCATCATATAATAATTCAGAACTAGCAAGGTTCATGAACGATGCTAGAAACCTTGAGCAATATGCTGAGGGAGCTTATGATTTTCCCTGAACTATATATAACCATGTAATAAAAGGGCGTGTTTATGAATTATGAGTGTGATAAAACTATAAATTATGATACAATTGCGAAACTGACTGGTCTATGTTTGGAAGTTTATTATAAACTCTTAATTTTCTATTCGTAGAAATTTAGTTTGGCCCTTTGTTATTGTTAATAGTGTAGCTTTTCATAGAGGCTCGCAATATGGATTGAATCCGATCGGTCAATTCATTAAAACGGGACGGATTGGGTTACATATTTCACCTCACCAATCGGCCTCAACATGCTCCGTTGAGTTGTGGGTCAAAATGAGTTGGCGGCGGGTCGGGGCGGGTTGGCTCGCTGGGTCAAAAAAACTTATTTTTTATTTCCTTACGTAGAGTTTTATTTGTTTTTAAGCTTATGTGATATTCTATTTTTTGTTATCTCATTACTCTCTAGAAAAAATATAGAAGAAAAACTTTATTTATGATAAAAGTAATTTATGTATTGAGATAAAAACAAGTTTGTAAAGGTTTATAAAAAAAAAAAAGTTTATAAAGAATATCTCACTAAATATTAGCGTACATTCAAACTTAAAATTTGAAATAAACTAAGGGAAATGTGATATGAAAATAAGTAATATTATAATATTAATAAAATATAATTTATTTTTTAAGCAGGTTGACCCGCCAACCCACCATAAAACGGGGCGGATTGGGGTTTTCAACCCAAATTCAAAAGGTGAGGCGGGACGGGTCAACCCACTTTTGGCGGGTCGACGGCGGGTCAGGACGGGCCGACCCGTTTTGCCACCCGTAGAGGCAGGGGTTGAAGCTCTCCCTCCAATTTTATTTTATTCTTTTTAATTTTTTTCACTCTATTGTGTTGCAATATCTGATCATCCCTTTTAAAGAATGAATGACTTATTATTTTTATTAAAATATATAATTATATAATTAATTAAAGGTTAATATATATATATATATATATATATATATATATAGAATGTTATATTTATAAATTTTTTGTTTACAACTCTTATAAACTACACTATATCTGACCGATCATACTTATTGTAATTTGTAAGAAAAAATTTGTAAACAGATCTTTCCCATATATATATATATATATATATATATATATATATATATGGAAAACATTTTCTCATGTTGAATGAGAATTCAACTCTCATGTTAGTGACCATTCGATTTGTATGCAAAGATTTTTTTTCTTTTTCTTTTTTTAATAAATATAGGGTCCACTACTAATTGAGTCATAACATGAGAGTTGAATTCTCATGCAACATGAGAAAATCAAATCCCATATATATATATGGCTTATCGTTTCTCAAGCTGCTTGAGATAATCTTATCTCCGGTTACTAAATCATAACCGTATAAAGACTATGGTGATAAAGGAAGAGAGAGAAAAAGGAAATCATAACCATTTAAAGGTGAATTGATTAATATAAGGAAATAAATAAATAAAACGACGTATTTTGGAATAGCCGGAGATAAACTTGTCTCAAACTGCTTGAGAAATATTTTTCATATATATATATATATATATATATAGCAGGATATTCTTATACTAGTGTAAGAATTAGAAATCTTACACTAAATCTTACCCTATATATATATATATATATATATAGCTTTTGCCTAACCTCTCCTTCCTCACATTAAATATTAGACTTCCTTCGGAATTATTTGTAAGCCACAAAGTATAGTTTCTCCGACCTAGGACTCAGAAGATTTATTCTAAAATGGACTATTTGGTTTATGACGTGGTGTGTGGATCCTCCCAATAATTAAAGTCTTCTTAGATTGCCTTGTTGACTGTGAATGTGAAATGAGACAGAAGCTTAAGGTGACTTGGAAAACAATTATGAATTCGCTTACGGAAGAATGCAAAACTGTATCGTGTTGAAAATTTAGCTAAAATATAATAAATTTAAAGAGAAAATAAACATCGATATGAGTGGGCCAGGAAAACGAAAAATGAATCAATCACTTTTAGCAATGGGAGTGTTAGACACGCACAGCCTAGAACATTCATAAAGGTCCATAATAGTGTGCTAAGTGCTACATAGACTTAGCTATTAAGATTTCGATAATGATACCTTAATGTGTGACTTGGTTGGAAAAACAACATCTCCATTCTCCATGCAAAGCACCATAAAAAAAAAAAAAAAAAAAATACAGTTGCAAAGTGAAGAGGTGGGTTCTATGGAAGACAGAGAAGAACAACATTTGCTTTTGACTATAATGTCACTATTTACACATTCATCGCATCACATAGCAAATTTTTTTGCTGATGCGATGCATTTTTAGTGACCACCTAATTTTAAGCAAATTAGGTCGTCAAATGTCAATCTCTACTATGAGAAAAGCAAGACACATGGCAGTTTCATATAAATTTGCTATTGGGCATAGTAATCTAGTTGATCTGATCTAACTTTCACATGACAAGCAATACCTAATTCGCTATGAGACATAGTAAAATAGATACTGCTCTTATAAAAAAGGGAAAAATATTTATCCTTTTAAATGATATAATTTATATTCTTTCATTCTCATAAAGAGGTGGGACCCACATCTTTATTTTATTTTTTCAACTCTCTTTTTCCTCTTTTATCTATCTCTTTCTCTCTGTTAAAATGACACAACTTTACATCCTTTAAAATGACACACACTTTATCGTAAAAAAAATGACATATGGCAGCCAAATAGAAATTCACTATTGGGCACAGCGATTTTCTGTTGACACGTGGCAACTAAAGAATAAAATAATCATCGATTTTTTTTTAAGAAGTAGGAACAACGTATGTAAAGAGACAAGAAGAACCCTGCACACATATTAATGTAGAAGACAAAAGTAAAACTCAAGATAAAAATAAAAAAATCATGCACTCATGTCGGTGACCAACTCGCATAAGAGACTAAAATCTTTTTACCAAAAAAAAGAGACTAAAATCTAAACTTCCGTGTCTAAAAAGCATTCAAACTAGAAAGCAAAAGCTCAAAAATCACGACGGGAACTTCTACAATAGAGCCACTAAAGTGAAGGTTCAATCAACAACATAAGTATGATAACACGCATCTAAAGATAGGGTAAAAAATTTCTCATGTTGCATGAGAATTCAATTTTCATGTTGTGATCCTTCGATTTGCATGTAAAATTTTCCTTTTTCTTTTTCTTTTTTTTAATAAATGTGAGACCCACAACTAGTTGAGTCAAAACATGAGAATTAAATTCTCATGCAACATGAGAAAATCAAATCTCTTAAAGATATTGTAAAATAATTTAAAATTAATCTCAAGAGTTCAATGCGTGTTTGATAACAACATATGACCTCATGCTTCATAATAAGATAATTAAAATTTAAAATGTCAACTTATCAACAATTTTTTTTAATCTGAACTAATAAACTATTTAATAATCTTTTGCGTATTTAAGTGATTTCTTAAGAGTGCACAACGTGAGGCCAGAGAAAATTACAGGACTATGTTTACATAAAAAGTATCTCCACTTCCACTAATGATTGAGAGATATAGAAACAAAATCAAACAAATTCAATTAATGGAAATTGAGAGAAATTTTGATAAGCAGAGTCAGCTTAGGAAGAGAAAAGGGAATTAAAAGCATTATTAACCATTACTGGTTATAGGGACGAAACGTAATGCTCAATATCTTAAAAGGTTTGTTTCTTTGGGAACGTTGTCACTCACCTCAACTTTTTCCTTTTCAATTGGCCTTGGTTTTTCAGAAAGCAAAGGAATCAAAATCGGCTTTTCAACCATATTAGCACGTTCATTTGATTAAAATAATATTAATGTACGACTCCAATATGAATGTGCGACCCACCTCCATTAATATATTACCTCCTTTAATGCTTGTTTTTTAAAATAACCTATTTGTACGGCCTACGTTACTCTATTAATCCATGGGAGTGGATTTTTTATGTGAAAAAAATAAAATAAAAATTATGTTATCATGTTATTTAATTATATCCGCTCATTTAAATATTATATATATATTTTTCTCTTATCTCATCATCAATAAATAATCGCAATCAAACAATACGATGTTCACTTTTTTTTGGTATAACCTATAGGTATCCTCATTCAACCTTTTCCGGTCACCTTGTCCTTAAGGTACGGCCCTATAGGCTAGCCCCTCATTGAAACAGTGGATGCATTGAGCTTCACTACTGGAGGAAGGATGAGACTAATCCCCCATTCGAGGAGGGAGGCACAACTCATTCAACCTCGTCCAGTCACCTTGCCCTCGGGTACGGCCTTGTAGGCTAGCCTTCGTTGAAACAACGGGTGCATTGAGTTTCACTACCGGAAGAAGGACGAGACTAACCTCCCATTCAAGGAGGGAGGGAGGCATATCCCCCAAAGATTTTTCAAAAATTTACTTGAGGCAAGATCTGAACTCCTGACTCAAGCAAATCCTTAGGAAGTAAGTTCCAATGAGTTTGATTATCATTTTTTCATGTGGAAGGATCGATTCCGGTTAATCTACCCACCATCATCATTACTCTATTAGTCTCATACGCGTTGACCGAAGACTTAACCTTTTGTTTGTTCCCTTAATTCCTCGAAATTTCTCAGAATGGGAAAGGCTTGTTCAAATTCAGAAACCAAAGGTAGAGAGATTTGTGTGTGAGCTCTTAGCTCCGTCCACTAGTCTACGAAAGCAATTCTTGTTCACTTCAGAAAGAACATGACCATCCCAAATATGATATGGAGATTTGTAAGTGTTGCTTCATGCATAGTTGGATTTATCCTTTTCACTTTGAGCTCCTCCTTCCCCTACCTGTTTGGAAAGTGGATTTGGTGGAAGAAATGTGTTTATAGTATTTTGTGTATCATCATCTGTCTCATTCTCTTGTTTGTAAAGAAATATCGAAGACAACCTAGTCCTTGGTCCAAAGTCCATTTAGTATTTTCGGTTTTCACAATCATTTGTGTGTACACTTTTTTCTGGGATAAATTTAGGGATGTGCAAAATAACCAAAAAAGTGGGTCGAACCATGAACCGAACCGAACCGCCCCATAAAATAACCAGTTTTTAAAATCCAGTTCATGAACCGAACCGATTTTTAAAGAACCGGTTTATGAACCGAACCGGTTTTTAGATATATTTTTAGAACCGGTTTCATAACCGAACCGTTTTCTTTTCAAATCGAACCAAATTAATTTTTATAACTTTATTTTATAAATTTTTAATTTTTTTCTTTTCAAAAGAGGGTCGACTCGAACCGCTTTCGAACCACTTCCGAACCGGTTGCGAACCACTTCCGAACCGGTTCCGAACCACTTCCGAACCGAACCAAACCACTTTTAAATTGAACCGAACCATTTAAACCAATTCGGCTCGGTTTTTCAAAAAAACCGGTTCAACGTCCCTAGATAAATTGGTGAAGGTAAAACCAGATATATATATCTTAATTTCTTCTTCTGCTTTTGCTATCATGTCATCCAGCTTGTCAAGACTGAGCAACTGCGGAGTGGAAGCTGATCTCATAAATTTCTTCTGTGGAAATCTAATAGCACAACTCGTGAAGATAAAACCAGTGTTGTGCATTTTTGGAGCGGGTTTCAGTTATTTACTTTTCTTTTTTTCCGGTTTCGATAAATCGGTAGATCATGATGTACTCCCGGTCCGAGATTCTCTCGTGTCCGATGAATTCCAGGATACCATTAGTAATAATCAAAGTAAGAGAACTATAAGGCCATACGAGGCCTGATTTGTGCTGCCTCCATGTCTTGAAGCTCCATGTTGAAATACAATCCTGAAAAAATTTCCTTGGTTATCGACGCCATTGCAGATTTGGGTAATCTTTCATCGTCTTTTAAATATGAAAAAATGTATCTTCTCATCGTCTGTAAATTTTGTTCCATTTTGTTATGGGAAAAGTGATCGTGTAACGTTATTATATGTGTATTTTAATTTTTTTTTTTTGCTTTAGACAATGTGGTCCCCACGAAATGTTATGTGTGAAGGAAATTTTCTTGTGTTATGTTAAATAACAAACTAAAACCCCATATTTTATTTATCTATCATTTTTTTTGTTTTGTCTACTTTTACTTACCACTTTCCAATACGGTTACATCAGAATTTAGAGAGGAGAGAAAAAGATAAATGTTAATTAAAATTATGATGTAATAATCTTTTAGAGTGGTAGATAAAAATAAATAAAAAATAAATAAAATAACTTATCTCTTTTATATAATATGTTCCGCTGATTAAGTGTGAATTGTGCAGAATATATATATACCTTCTACCATACTTAAATAAATAAAGTAATATGAGTGAGGATATTCTAACTACCAAAGATTCTTATTATTAACTTATTATTCATCACATCATCATTGGATCAAAGAAAAAGAATGTTAAAAAAAATTTAAAGAAAGAGAAAATGTTAATTTAATAATGATTAGATGGATAGTAAGTTGGTAGTAAAAAATTTTATCATTGAAAATATCCCTCCTCAAGATATATATATATATCTTCATTAAAAAAAATGTCGCCTTATCGTTTAAACGTAATCTTACATGAGATTTATTTCATGACTTTATTTACAATTGAAAATATCCCCACTTCTAACTTTAGCGTCGACTGAGTAATTTCCTGTTTCCATTAAACCAATCAAAGAAGCACACACACAACTTAATAAACCTTTTGAGGAAACAAAGATAGATCTTGAACTGTTTCCTTCACTTAGAAGTATTGGTAATGATGAACCTGCTTTGGTGAATAAAGCCTTTTTAAAGAGATTCAATCTCATATTCGGAAAGTCCTCTATTAAATCTGAGGTATGTTACTGACAACCTTCGATTCATTTTAGGAATGTAGCAACTGTGTTACAAGCCATGCTGCATAGCACAAATCTGTTACTGGAGACGGTGACAGATTTTGTTAACTTAGCCCTTATAGGCCCTTTGGAAAATACATCTTCTGCAATGGAAATGGGACAACTGATTGTGATAAGTAACTCGAATGCTGTTTTGCAACTCATGTTCCACACTGCTCTGCTAAGCGATTTGGCAGAACTTTCTGAAGTTGCTAACAAAAGCATATCGGAACATCTATCATATTGTTACGATGGGCAAATTATGAGTGTAAAACGCAACAAAACACCAATAATGGCCCAAAGAACTAGATTTTCTTTTATATTTCAGTAAAGGAAAATACAATTAAAAAAATCTAAATGGTTTTCAGAACAATTAGAGAGTATCGTGATTTTCTACCAATCTGATTTCCCAACCCAAGTATGTCAAAATTCCCAATCCCCTCCACACTTTTCATTATCCTCGTCTTATACTAAGCCTTGACCTCCTAAAATATTCTAAAATTAGTTATGTCACCTCATTGATAGAAGATAATCCCTTACAATTCCCTTGCATGTACCTACAGATATATAGATATATATTTGATGGGGAAAGATATTGTAACAATCAATTAGTAATACTACTAATGTTACTATCAATCAATATCACCATTAGATCGATTATGTTGATCCCATGATTATATTTATTTCCATTTTTGTATGGTTATGATTTCTCATATTTAATATTTTATATTTATTTTCACTTTTGTATGGTTATGATTTCCTATATTTAATTTCGAATATTAATGTTTTCACATTAAATATGGAGAATCATAACAATACAAAGATGAAAATAAATATAACCGTTGGATCGACATAATCGATCTAACACTGGAATTGATTGGTAGTAATATTAGTAATAACAATAATTGATTGTTATAATATCTCATCCCAATAAGAATATATACGACAAATCTTATTTACGACACTAATTGTAAACTCACTATGTTATTTACTTTTGAGTTTTGACTGTTATTAGATAAACGTTAAAATGTCTGTTTTTAATTAATATCCATTTTTAATTAATGGTTTAGAAGTTTCATGTTTAGGATTGAATGAGTGTTCGTTTTGAATTAATGGGTTTAGACGTTTCATGTTTAGGTTTGAATGAGTGTTCGTTTTTAGCAGTTTTGTTTCGTTTCTGTTTTATGGCTTTTAATAATTTTTAAGTTACTTTTAGCAATTTTTAGCATATAAGAAGATGTAATCGTTATGAACAAAAATGTGCAAGTATGCAAGTTTTCATAGAAAAAGCTTTTATAGATACTTCTGTGGTTATCTTTTGCATCTGTGTGGATATTCAATTCTAACATTGAGTTCATTTCCATTAATTATTGGGCTTAATGTGATTGAGCTGAATCACCGGTTAAAGACATTTTAACGCTTGTTTGAGTTTGACCATTTCATCCCAAAATTCAAACTAGCTAAGAAATAAATTTTGGGTCACTTTGATTGTGTTTTTTTTTTATCTTAAAGTAGAATAATTATGGAAATAGTTGTTTTATGTGTTTTTGTTTGTTTTGAAAGTTAAAAACCAAAAACAAACAAAGATAACTCAGACATATTCTCTAAATTTGATTCTAAAAAAAAAAAAAGTTAAAGTTTTTTAAATATTTTTTACAAAACAAGCCTTACCAAACGAGTTTTTTTATTTTTTTGTTCTGAAAACTAAAAAAATGTCTTTAAAAAATAGTAATCAAACAAAGCCTTTATGTCTTCAATATTCACTAGTGTTCTATCCAAGTTGATCGTGATTAGTGGCGAACCCAGAAAACAATCTTTGTGTCCGCACATTTAGTGATATGGGGTTTAGGGGCAGCGCCCCGAATTTTTTTTTAAAGAAATATACAAATGCATTAAAAAACAAATAATATAAATAAGAAAAAAAAAACTTCAACTTAACATAAAAAATTATTCCTAATTTTTTTTAATCAAGCTGATTTATTGTATAGCATTTTAAAATATTCAATATAATATGTTTTTCCACATATGTATCAAATTTGTCCTTACAACCTTGTCCTTTACATTAATCTTGGCATCATGAGAGATCAGTATTTCAACAATCTTCAACCAACCTTTGCTGGCAGCATAGTGTAAAGCAGATTAATATCAGCTCCCATTGTTTTTCAGATTAATATCAGCTCCTACCAAGAATGAAGAACAAGAACATTCAAGTTACGTGATGAATCTTTCTGCATTGTAATACAAAAAAAAAAAAATCAAAATTTCATGTCTGCAAGTGCAGACATGGGTTACCAAATAGGTCCGCCCCTGATCGTGATTAATATCGGATATGAAGATCACTATTGTTTATGGGGAAGATAACCTCAAGTGATGACAAATCATTATGCACAAGAAAAGAGGTACGAAGCTAATGGAGATAAGAATAAATCTTTGGTACTATACTGTACCAAAGATTCAGTGCATCCCATCAATGAAAATATTGCATGTCAGCTAAATTATTATTTTTTCTGTCAAAATTTTCTTTCTCCTATGATGTGTAATGCTCTGATTGATGAGATGCACTGAATTTAGGTACAATAGCAGTATTAATTATCAAAGATTTATTTTGGAGATACTGGGACGGTGTGTGTACAACACCAATGGAGACTAGGGTTTCAAAAGTGCGTACCCATGAAGTTTAACTCTTTATTTATGTTTAGGGTTTATTTTTGGTGCATAAATGGGTTAAACTTAACGGGTCAACCCAACAAGACGAGGAGTTAGGTTGTGTATTTCATCATCCTATACGTGAAGCAGGTTAAAACAAGTGAGACAACCCCCAAGGGGAGCTCAGTTGGCAACTGAGCTCCCACGGGTTTGTTTGAGTCAGGGGTTCAAACCCTGCCTCATGCAAATTCTTAGAAAATCTTTGGGGGCCAGAGGAGGAAAGTATCTCCTTCTCGGTTGGGGGATTAGTCGGTAGCGAAGCTCAATGCACCCCTATTGGGGGATTAGTCTCATCCTTCCTCCGGTAGCGGCGAAGCTCAATGCACCCGCTGTTCCAATGAGGGGCTAGCCTACATGGCTGTACTCCGAGGTCAAGGTGATTGGAGGAGGTTGAATTGTGGATATCTCCGGGTTATACCAACAAAAAAAAAAAAACAAGTGAGATACAAGGTGCGGCTAGTCACTCCACATGTTATTTTATATTCACTTTTGATTCGGCACAAAAAATAAAATAAAAAACTTAAGCCTGTTTTTGGATTTAAATGGTAGTATCTATACAAATCAAATAATCATTAAGAAATTCTAATTAGAGGAGGTAATGATGTATTCATTTACAAATATTCAGATACTTGATGTCATTATTTTATGGGGAATATATTTATTATATTGTAGGAAATAAATTCTCTCATGCAACTCACAAACAAGTGGGTGGAATAATTTATTAAGGAGAAGAGAAAGAAAAAAGTGGATTTCACCCATTTTTTTATGTGTTGCATGAAATAATTTATGTCATACAACATAAGAAATATATTTCCCTTATTTTATTATATAATAAAATTGAGATTATTAATTAATCTTAAGATATGGTTTGTATCAATATAGTTTCCAACATATATTTCAGATTTGTTGTCTGTGATCTTCAACTTTGACGAACTTTGAAGGTATACAAACGATATATGTAATATTTACACCTTAAAGCAAAATAAGCTAGCTGGGATGATGATTTGGTTCGGTGTACAAAGGATTAACTTTGATGTTAATGTTGAGTCACACAGTAACCGTACTAACTTATTGTCTTTGGCACCAAATTGTTATTAATTATTATAGTACAAAATATTATCTTCACTAGGATTATATTATGGTTATACACTATAGTTTTAATATTATATAGGTGAACTGAATCACAACACAATTCTCTTCAAATTATTAACAAAATAGTAAAGCAAAGGAGAAAATAAAATAGATGCAAAAGTTAAAATAAAAAAAATTTGTTAGAGATTCGAAATCACTCCCATCCCTTATTCTGATTTCATTCTTTTATGTGCTAAACTTCTTTTCGAAATGAGTGCAGAGTGCTAAATTGATTAACGCTTAATTTCTCAAGTTGATACCTTCTTGTACGAATTAATTTAGCTAATTCCATGGAATAAAATAATTTGACTCCTTACTCACCCAAATCTTACTCTTCTTCCTAAATAACAAATTAGAGCTGTTTATCATAATAAATAAAAGGGAAATATCACTCTTATGTTGCATGAGAGTAGTACTCTCATGCTACAGAGAGAATTCAAGTGGGGTCCACCATTAAAAAGCAAAAAAGAATAAGAAAAAAGAGGGGGTGTGATTTTCGAAGTGAGAGAAAATGAGGTAACTATCTCATGTAAAATGAGAGTATTATTTAAAATTGTATTCCAATTTCCCAATTGAAACATAAACTGATTTAATTTGTTATTCCAATCTCATTCAACCTTTTCCGGTCACCTTGTCCTTAAGGTACGGCCCTGTAGGCTAGCCCCTCATTGAAACAACGGATGCATTGAGCTTCGCTATCGGAGGAAGGATGAGACAAATCTCTCATTCGAGGAGGGAGGCACATCTCATTCAACCTCCTCCAGTCACCTTGCCCTCGGGTAAGGCCCTGTAGGCTAGCCTTCGTTGGAACAACGGGTGGATTGAGCTTGACTACCAGAAGAAGGATGAGACTAACCTCCCATTCAAGGAAGGAGGGAGGCATATCCCCCAAAGATTTTCCAAAAATTTACTTGAGGCAGGATCTGAACTCTTGACTCAAGCAGATCCTTAGAAACTCAGTTGCCAACTGAGTTTGATTATCATTTTTCACGTGGAAGGATCGATTCCGGTTAATCTACCCACCATCATCATTACTCTATTAGTCTCATACGCGTTGACCGAAGACTCAACCTTTTGTTTGTTCCCTTATTCCTCGAAATTTCTCAGAATGGGAAAGGCTTGTTCAAATTCAGAAACCAAAGGTATAGAGATTTGTGTGTGAGCTTAATAAAGTTCAATGAACTTTGTAGATGAATAAGAGAGTGAGTGAAAATGGAGAGGAAGAGAAGAGATTCCATAGTGATAATGAAAGGTTTATTCTCTGTACATTTACAATGACAACACATCCACTTATATAGAGGAAAGTATAACAAACCTATAACAAACTTACAACAAACTCTAACAATATAACAAACCTATAACAAACCTACAACAAACTCTAACAAACCTATAACAAACTAACATGAAAAGCAAGGTGTAACAAACACCACAACAGACTAAGGAGAAGCTACATGATAATAGAGCTCTTAGCTCTTTCCACTAGTCTATGAAAGCAATTCTTGTTCACTTCAGAAAGAACATGACCATCCCAAATATGATATGGAGATTTGTAAGTGTTGCTTCATGCATAGTTGGATTTATCTTTTTCACTTTGAGCTCCTCCTTCCCCTACTTGTTTGGAAAGTGGATTTGGTGGAAGAAATGTGTTTATAGTATTTTATGTATCATCATCGGTCTCATTCTCTTGTTTGTAAAGAAATATCGAAGACAAACTAGTCCTTGGTCCAAAGTCCATTTAGTATTTTCGGTTTTCACAATCATTTGTGTGTACACTTTTTTCTGGGATAAATTGGTGAAGGTAAAACCAGATTTATATATCTTAATTTCCTCTTCTGCTTTTGCTATCATGTCATCCAGCTTGTCAAGACTGAGCAACTGCGGAGTGGAAGCTGATCTCCTAAATTTCTTCTGTGGAAATCTAATAGCACAACTCGTGAAGATAAAACCAGTGTTGTGCATTTTTGGAGCGGGTTTCAGTTATTTACTTTTCTTTTTTTCCGGTTTCGATAAATCGGTAGATCATGATGTACTCCCGGTCCGAAATTCTCTCGTGTCCGATGAATTCCAGGATACCATTAGTAATAATCAAAGTAAGAGAACTATAAGGCCATACGAGGCCTGATTTGTGCTGCCTCCATGTCTTGAAGCTCCATGTTGAAATACAATCCTGAAAAAATTTCCTTGGTTATCGAGGCCATTGCAGATTTGGCTAATCTTTCATCGTCTTTTAAATATGAAAAATGTATCTTGTCATCGTCTGTAAATTTTGTTCCTTTTTGTTACGTCGTAGGAAAAATGATCGTATAAATTCGTTTTGCGTATTTAATTTTTTTTTGCTTTAGAAATGTGGGTCCCACAAGATGTTATGTGTGTAGGGAATTTTCTTGTGTTGTGTTAAATGACAAACTAAAACCCCATATTTTATTTTATCTATCATTTTTTTTTTGTCTACTTTTACTTGCCATTTTTTAATACAGTTAGATCAGAATTTAGAGAGGAGAAAAAAAAGATAAATGTTAATTAAATTCTGATGTAATAATCTTTTAAAGTGGTAGATAAAAATAAATAAAAAATAAATAAAATAACTTATCTCTTTTATATAATATGTTGCGCTGATTAAGTGTGAATTGTGCAGAATATATATATATATACCTTCTACCATACTTAAATAAATAAAGTAATATGACCGAAGATATTCTAATTACCAAAGATTCTTATTATTAATTTATTATTCATCACATCATCATTGGATCAAAGAAAAAGAATGTTAAAAAAAATTTAAAGAAAGAGAAAATATTAATCTAATGATGATTAGATAGATAGTAAGTTGGTACTAAAAAATTTTATCATTGAAAATATCCCTCCTCAAGTAATATATATCTTCATTAAAAAAAATGTCGCCTCATCGTATAAACGAATTACACAAGATTTAATTCATGACTTTATTTACAATTGTTTGATTGATTTTCTGAATAAAACAACATGTGGCCTTTCAATAAGAGTTGTTTATTTATTATAGGGTTTTATAAAAGTTATATTGTAGAAAAAGTGATTGTGTTATGTTATAGAGATTCATTTTACGTGTCAGAATTTTTTTTTGTTACAAGTCCCACAAAATGTTGTGTGTGTAGGAAATTTTTTGTGATCATCTTAAATGATAGATGATAAACCCTTTATTATAATACTGCTTTATCAGACTTGTAGGGACAATTATTTGCATAGTGACCTTTCTTCTTGCAAATGAAGTGCAAAGATTGTTTCTTTGTTCGCTATAAATGAAGTGTTCTATCTCAGTCCAGAAATCCCTAAGCCCAATGTAAAAGTCCACATCTTATCATCCAAATTCAGTCATCCTAAAAAGATGATCGCTTATATGCATACCGGTGCTGCAAGATTTAATAATTTAAAATCCAAATGTAAAGTAAAAAAATCTAAAATATTAGGGCGACGTATAAAGCATATTTATATTTGTGGACCCCACTTCTAACTTTAGCGTCGACTGAGTAATTTCCTGTTTCCATTAAACCAATCAAGGAAGCATACACACAACTTAATAAACCTTTTGAGGAAACAAAGATAGATCTTGAACTGTTTCCTTCACTTATAAGTATTGGTAATGATGAACCTGCTTTGGTGAATGAAGCCTTTTTAAAGAGATTCAATCTCATATTGGGAAAGTCCTCTATTAAATATGAGGTATGTTACTGACAACCTTCGATTCATTTTAGGAATGTAGCAACTGTTACAAGCCATGCTGCCTAGCACAAATCTGTTACTGGAGACGGTGACAGATTTTGTTGACTTAGCCCTTATAGGCCCTTTGGAAAATACATCTTCTGCAATGGAAATGGGACAACTGATTGTGATAAGTAACTCAAATGCTGTTTTGCAACTCATGTTCCACACTGCTCTGCTAAGCGATTTGGCAGAACTTTCTGAAGTTGCTAACAAAAGCATATTGGAACATCTAGCATTTTGTTAGGATGGGTAAATTATGAGAGTAAAACGCAACAAAACACCAATAATGGCACAAAGTATTAGATTTTCTTTTATATTTCAGTAAAGGAAAATACAACTAAAAAATTCTAAATGATTTTCTGTTGCACGAAGGGTTTCTTAGCGTGAGAAGAAACATTCAATTAGATTAAGTGACTATATAGCTTAGAGTATATAGCACTTGTAAAGGGAGGGAAGTCACAGGTGTCATAGGTGTCATTTAGCATGCATACAAGTGTAGGTTACAAGTTAGTTACGTGGCAAGTTGTGTATAAATCAGTTCCTGTGTACATGTAACATTCATTCAGAAAATAATACCAAAAATTCTTTCTTCTTCTGCTCTCTGTTCTTCTATGTTAGGTTGATACTTAACAATTGGTGCTTTCATTCCATTGGACATCAACCGTTCGACAAAATGCGCTTACAGAAGTTGGCTGAGGAGATCAGTTCCTTGCAGCAAAGCATGAATACTCGTTTTGAGGAACACCAATTGCTGATGTCTCGTGTAGAGAACAATCAATCTCGGATTGAAACTCGTTTCGATGATTCTCAGATTCAAATGAATTTGATAGCTTCTCAATTGCAGCAACTCAATGCTACTGTGCTGGCTTTTGATACGCGTAATCGTGAGATTCCAATACGCCAGTCTTCAATTCCTCATTCTGAAGGTGGTACGTCAACTCAGAATGGGTCGCGTTTCGACACGTATAATCGCAATTTGTCCAGGGCCATTCGATTGGAAATTCCTTTGTTCAGTGGTGTCGATCCAAATACTTGGATTTTTCGCGCTGAATTGTTCTTTGTTCTGCAACAGATCCCTGACGAGAGTAAGGTGCCTATTGCTGGGTTACGCATGGAGGGTTCTGCTTCAGCGTGGTATCAATGGATGTTCAGCAGTGGTATGCTTCGATCTTGTGGGGAATTAGCGCGTTCCCTGTGCAAGAGATTTGGGGCTTCTGCATATACAAATCTCAAGGGTGTCCTTTCTAAATTGACCCAATCGGGTACATTACGTGACTACATTCAACAATTTGAAACGTTGATCAATCAAGTTCCTGGCCTCGACGGCGATTTATATTTGAGTTTCTTTGTTTCGGGTTTGCAACAGAATTCAAGAGTGCAGTTCAATTACGCTGTCCACAGAATTTGCATCAAGCAATGCAGCAGGAACTGGCATATGATGATCATCACTCAGAACTTCGAGCTTCTTTTAATGCTGGGGGCAAGAAATGGTTTCCTAAGGGGAATGCTTCGTCTGATGCTGTTGTTGTACTTGTTCGTCCTTCCTCTACTTTTCAAGGTACACCTCCTCAAATTAGTGGTTCTAAGCCACTTTTGGCCTTACCACCACCACCAACTATGAAGAAATTTTCTCATGAAGAATTCAGGCAGAAACGAGAGTTAGGTCTCTGTTATTACTATGAGGAGAAGTGGAATGCTAAGCATAGGTGCAAGAACAAGTTCTTGTTCATGGTAGGTGTTGAGGACGAGTCTCAGCAAGAAGTTGAAGAAGAGGAGGAAATTGTTTGGCACTCGGAAGATTTGTCTAGAATGCCGAGGGATGGTGCTTTACATGTGTTGGGAGATTCCTTAGGTATTCAATCTTTACAATTGATGGCTGCTATTCAGAATTGTAAGGTGTCTGTCCTAGTGGATTCGGGAAGCACTCGTAATTTCATCCGCGAGCATTTAGCTTGTGAATTGAAGTTGCCTATAATTCGTGCCAAAAGAATACGCATATTTTTGGGCAATGGTGAGTTCCTTGTGGCTGACCGTACATGTTTGGATGTTCTCATTACTATACGAGGGGAATCATTCATTGTTAATTTGTGGGTGTTGGATTTATTTGATCTATGTGGTGCTGGGAATGCCATGGTTGGGAGGATTGGGCAAGGTGACTCATGATTATGTACACATGACTATGGAGTTTAGTCGTGAAGGGAGACAGGTAATTCTAAAAGGAATCCAGGAACTTGCAACTTCTGAGTTATTAAAAAAGGATGTTGAGAGGGTCACGGCCAGTGAATGTTATTCATGTGCTTGAAGGGTCACGGCACTTAATGAGCTTGAAGGGTCTTATTTTTGGCACGGCCAGTGAATGTTATTCATGTGCTTGAAGGGTCACGGCACTTAAGGATCTTATTCCAGAAATACTATGGGCAATTTTATTAGAGCATCAGCAGGTGTTCCAAGTTCCTAATGAGCTTCCACCATTCCGAGGTTTAGACCATGCTATTCATGTGCTTGAAGGGTCACGGCCAGTGAATGTTAAGCCGTTTCGTTATGCCCATAACCAGAAAACTGAGATAGAAAAGCAAGTGTCAGAATTACTATCTGCTGGATTTATCAAGCATTCCCAAAGCCCTTATTCTTCGCTAGTTCTTTTGGTGCGCTAACAAGATAATACATGGCGAATGTGTGTGGATTATCGGGCCTTGAATGCTATCACGATCAAGGACAGATTCCCTATTCCCACAATAGATGAGCTCCTTGATGAGTTGGGCGGTGCCAAGGTGTTTAGCAAACTGGATCTGAGGGCTGGTTACCACCAAATTCGGGTCTTACCTCATGATATACATAAAACGGCTTTTAGAACTCATGAAGGCCATTATAAGTTCTTAGTTATGCCTTTTGGCCTGACTAATTCCCCTGCAACATTCCAAGCTGTGATGAACCATCTATTCAAGCCATATTTGCGTAAGTTCATAATTGTTTTCTTTGATGACATCTTGGTGTTTAGTAAGACAAAGGAAGAACATGTTGTACACTTGGATGTGGCCCTTGGTTGTCTCAGAATCCATAAATTCTTTGTCAAGCTATCCAAATGTTCCATTGGAGCTACTTCCATTGATTATCTTGGCCATGTTGTTTCTGACCAAGGAGTGCAGGCAGACCCGAAGAAAATAAAGGCTATGGTGGAGTGGCCTTTACCTTGCAATGTGAAGCAACTTAGAGGATTTTTGGGCCTCACAGGATACTATCGACGTTTTGTGAGAAATTATGCAGTGATAGCTACCCCTTTAACTGATATGTTAAAGTCATAAGTTCCCTTTCATTGGTCACCAGAGGCTTGCACAGCCTTTCAGGGTCTCAAGGAAGCTATGCAAGGTATTCCTGTCTTAATTTTACCTGATTTTAATTCTCCTTTTGTGATTGAGACAGATGCTTTGAATAGTGGAGTGGGTGAAGTTTTATTGTAGCAGGAAAGGCCCTTATCATTTTTTAGCAAGAAGTTGGGTTCCAGATTGGCTGATGCTTCTACTTATGTGAGGGAGCTTTATGCAATCACTTCGGCTGTTAAGCGTTGGAGGCAATATTTACTTGGTTCTTCTTTTGTGATCTGGACTGACCATAAAAGTATCAAGGAGTTATTGAATCAAACCATACAGACCACCGAACAGCAGAAATACTTGTGTAAACTGTTGGGCTACACTTTCAGAATTTAGTATAAGGCTGGGCATGCTAACATTGTAGCAGATGCACTATCGCGCATGTATGAGCAGGGAGCCATCAATGTCTTAGTTTCTGAACCCGTGTTCAATGTTTTGGAAGAGGTGTTGCAGCAGAATAAGGAGGATCCTTTTTTATTGCAACAGCATCAACAGATTCTGTCGACTCAAGGGGGTCAGCCTTATTTGACTGTGAAGAATGGTATAGTCTATCATAAGAACAGGTTCTTATTGAGCTCCACTTCACCATTGATTCCTGCACTAATTCGTGAGGCACATGGGACACCTATTGGAGGTCATGCTGGTGTGTTACGCACCTTTCTGAGACTTTCAGCCACCTTCCATTGGAGTTCTATGCGTAAGGATGTGAAGATTGATGTCGGCCAATGTACAGTTTGCCAGCAAGTGAAATATGAAGCAGCAAAGTATGGGGGTTTATTACAACCACTGCCTGTTCCGGATGGCACGTTTGAGGACTTGACAATGGACTTCATTGTGGGGCTGCCCTTATCTCGGGGGTACACCACCATTTTAGTCATTGTGGATCGACTTTCCAAATTTGCTTTCTTTGGAAAATTATCTCAATCATTTATAGCAGCTGTAGTGGCTAAATTGTTTTGTGAATTGGTGGTGAATATTCATGGGTTCCCACGTTCTATAGTCACAAACAGGGATCCTATATTTGTAAGTAAGTTTTGGTCTCAATTATTCAAGTTGAGTGGCACTACTTTGCATATGAGTTCAACTTACCATCCTCAATCCGATGGACAAACGGAGGTGACGAATAGGTATTTGGAACAATATTTACGTGCCTTTTGCCATGAGAAACTGCAAGGCTGGGCTGAGATGATTGGATGGGCCCAATTCCATTACAATTCCAGTGTTCACTCTAGTATTGGCATGAGCCCTTATGAAGCAGCTTTTGGCAAGCCTCCATTACATATCCCTCATTACCCCGTGGGTTAGTAAAAGTAGAAGCTGTAGAATCCACATTGTTGCAACGTGATGAGGTTCTGTCTCGGTTGAAGCAACATTTGCAGCAAGCTAGAAATAGAATGAAGGTCCAAAGTGATAAGCATCGAAGAGAACGGTTGTTTGAGGTGGGTGATCTTGTTTGGGTGAAGTTGCAACCGTATAGACAAGTTTCTATCGAAAGGAGAGCTAGTCACAAATTGGCAAAAAGATTTTTTGGACCTTATTCCATCATTAAGAAGATTAGTGATGTTGCATATCGCTTACAGTTGCCTTCTGAGTGTAAGGTTCATCCAACCTTCCATGTTTCCCTTCTCAAACCATTCAGAGGAGATGTTGCTACTCATCCAGTTCCACTGCCTCCGTTAGCTGTTGAGAATCGACCTGTACAGGAGCCCTTGGCTGTTTTGGCAGTTAGAAATGTTTTGGTGTTGGGAAATACTAAGAGGGAGTACTTGGTTCAATGGACTAATTCGGCCCCCGAAGATGCATCATGGGAAGCAGAGGAGCATCTCAGAAATTATTATCCACAGCTGGACCTTGAGGACAAGGTGGTGTTTGAAGATGGGGGGAGTGTTGCACGAAGGGTTTCTAAGCGTGAGAAGAAACATTCAATTAGATTAAGTGACTATATAGCTTAGAGTATATAGCACTTGTAAAGGGAGGGAAGTCACAGGTGTCATAGGTGTCATTTAGCATGCATACAAGTGTAGGTTACAAGTTAGTTACGTGGCAAGTTGTGTATAAATCAGTTCCTGTGTACATGTAACATTCATTCAGAAAATAATACCAAAAAGTCTTTCTTCTTCTGTTCTCTGTTCTTCTCTGTTAGGTTGATACTTAACATTTTCAGAACAATTAGAGAGTACTCCGATTCTCTACCAATTTGATTTCCCAACCAAGTATGTCGAAATTCTCAATCCCCTTCACACTTTTCACCATCCTCGTCTTATACTAAGCCTTAACCTCATAGAATATTCTAAAATTAGTTATGTAACCTCATTGATAGAAGATAATCCCTTACAATTCCCTTGCATATACCTACAGATATATATTTGATGGGGAAAAATATTGTAACAATCAATTAGTAATACTACCAATATTATTACCAATCAATATCATCATTAGATCGATTATGTTGATCCAACGGTTATATTTATTTTTATCTTTGTATGGTTTTGATTTCTCATATTTAATACTTTATATTTATTTTCACCTTTGTATGGTTATGATTTCCTATATTTAGTGTTTTCACATTAAATATGGAGAATAATAACAATACAAAGATGAAAATAAATATAACCGTTGGATCAACATAATCGATCTAACACTGGAATTGATTGGTAGTAATATTAGTAATAACAATAATTGATTGTTACAATATCTTATCCCAATAAGAATATATACGACAAATCTTATTTACGACACTAATTGTAAACTCACTACGTTATTTACTTTTGAGTTTTGAGTGTTATTAGATAAACGTTAAAATGTCCGTTTTTAATTGATGTCCGTTTTGAATTAATGAGTTTAGAAGTTTCATGTTTAGGATTGAATAAGTGTCCGTTTTGAATTAATGGGTTTAGACGTTTCATGTTTAGGTTTGAATAAGTGTCCATTTTTAGCAGTTTTGTTTCGTTTCTGTTTTATGGCTTTTAATAATTTTTAAGTTACTTTTAGCAATTTTTAGCATATAAGAAGATGTAATCGTTATGAACAAAAGTGTGCAAATAAGCAAGTTTTCATAGAAAAATCTTTCATAGATAGTTCTGTGGTTGTCTCTTTCATCTGTGTGGATATTCAATTCTAACATTGAGTTCATTTCCATTAATTATTGGGCCTTAATGTGATTGAGCTGAATCACCGGTTAAAGACATTTTAACGCTTGTTTGAGTTTGAGCATTGCATCCCAAAATTCAAACTAGCTAAGAAATAAATTTTGGGTCACTTTGATTGTGTTTTGTTTTTTTTTTTTATCTTAAAACTGTTTTGTAGAATAATTATGGAAATAATTGTTTTCTGTGTTTTTGTTTGTTTTGAAAGTTAAAAACAAAAAACAAACAAAAATAACTCACACATATTCTCTAAATTTGATTCAAAAAAAAAAGTTAAAGTTTTTTAAATATTTTTTACAAAACAAGTCTTACCAAACGAGTTTTTTTTTTTTATTTTTTTGTTCCGAAAACTAAAAAACTGTCTTTAAAAAATAGTAACCAAACAAAGCCTTTATGTCTTCAATATTCACTAGTGTTCTATCCAAATTGATTGTGATAAGTGGCGGTCCCAGAAAACAATCTTTATGTCCGCACATTTAGTGATATGGGGTTCAGGGCAGCGTCTCGAAATTTTTTTTTTAAAGAAAATTTCAAATGCATTAAAAAACAAAAAATATAAATAAGAAAAAAAAATCAACTTAACATAAAAATTTATTCCTAATTTTTTTTAATCAAGTTGATTTGTTGTATAACATTATAAAATATTCAATAAAATATATGTTTTTCCACATATGTATCAAATTTATCCTTACAACCTTGCCCTTTACATTAATCTTGGCATCATGAGAGATCAGTATTTCAACAATCTTCAACCAACATTTGTTGGCAGCATAGTGTAAAGTAGTGCGACTCCCATTGTTTTTCAGATTAACATCAGCTCCTACAAAGAATGAAGAACAAGAACATTTAAGTTACGTGATGAATCTTTCTGCATTGTAATACAAAAAAAAAAAAAAAATCAAAATTTCATGTCCGCGTTACCAAATAGGTGAGCCCGTGATCGTGATTAATATCGGATAGGAAAATCACAAGTGTTTATGGGGAAGATAACCTCAAGCGATGACAAATCATTATGCACAAGAAAAGAGGTACGAAGCTAATGGAGATAGGAATAAATCTTTGGTTCTATACTATACCAAAAATTCAGTGCATCCCATAATTGAAAATATTGCATGTCACCTAAAATTTTTTTTCTATCAAATTTTCCTTTCTCCTCTGATGTGTAATGCTATGATTGATGAGATGCACTAAATCTAGATATAATAGTAGTATCAATTATCAAAGATTTATTCTCGAGATAGTGGGACGGTGTGTGTACAACACCAGTGGAGACTAGGGTTTCAAAAGTGCGTAACCATGAAGTTTAACTCTTTATTTATGTTTAGGGTTTATTTTTGGTGCATAAATGGGTTAAACTTAACGGGTCAATCCAACAAAACGAGGAGTTACTTGTGTATTTCATCATCATATATGTGAAGCAGGTTAAAACAAGTGAGAGACAAGGTGCGGCTAGTCACTTCACATGTCACTTTTTTAAAAAATTAAATGTTAACTTATGGATTGTGGCCTATGTGAATGGCTATTATGTGAGACAAGATCATTCCTTTTACGTCCATATATAATGCTATTATTTTATTAGAAAAATCATTTTTTATTCACTTTTGATTCGGCACAAAAAGTGATTAACACAAAAAACAAAAAATAAAGGGAAAAACTACTCTTATGTTACATGTGGTAAATTTTTCTCCTACACACCCTTCGATAATTGTGCCACCTTTTTCTTTTATTTTATTTTTATTTTTCAAGTGGTGGAACCCACAAGTTTGTCTCTTAAGCCTGTTTTTGGATTTAAATGGTAGAATCTATACAAATCAAACTAATCATTAAGAAATTCTAATTACAGGAGGTAATGATGTATTCATTTACAAATATTCACATACTTGATGTCATTATTTCATGGAGAATATATTTCTTATGTTGCAGGAAATAAATTCTCTCATGCGACCCACAAAAAAGTGGGTGAAATTTACTAAGGAGAAGAGAAAGAAAAAGTGAATTTCACATACTTTTATGTATGTTGCATGAAACAATTTATGTCATACAACATAAGAAATATATTTTCCTTATTTTATTATATAATAAAACTGAGATTATTAATTAATCTTAAGATATGGTTTGTATAAATATAGTTTCCAACATATATTTCAGATTTGTTGTTGTGATCTTCAACTTTGACGAACTTTGAAGGTATACAAAAGATAGAGGAAGGATATTTTGACTACCAAAATTTTCCACTATCAACTTACTACCAATCTAATTATCATTGGATCAAAGAGAGAGAATGCTAAAAAATTTATGAAGAGAGAGAAAATGTTGATCCAATGGTAATTAGATAGGTATTAAATTGGTAGTAGAAAAATTTAGTAGCAAGAATATCCCTCCTCCAAAACATATATGTAATATTTACACCTTAAAGCAAAATAAGCTAGCTGGGATGATGATTTGGTTCGGTGTACAAAGGATTAACTTTGATGTTAATGTTGAGTCACACAGTAACCGTACTAACTTATTGTCTTGGACACCAAATTGTTATTAATTATTATAGTATAAAATATTATCTTCAATAGGATTATATTATGGTTATACACTATAGTTTTAATATTATATAGGTGAACTGAATCACAACACAATTCTCTTCAAATTATTAACAAAATAGTAAAGCAAAGGAGAAAATAAAATAGATGCAAAAGTTATTAAAAACAAAATAGAAGATAAGAAATTTGTTAGAGATTCGAAATCACTCCCATCCCTTATTCTGATTTCTTTCTTTTATGTGCTAAACTTCTTTTCGAAATGAGTGCAGAGTGCTAAATTGATTAACGCTTAATTTCTTAAGTTGATACCTTCTTGTACGAATTAATTTAGCTAATTCCATGGAATAAAATAATTTGACACCTTACTCACCCAAATCTTACTCTTCTTCCTAAATAACAAATTATAGCTGTTTATCATAATAAGTAAAAGGGGAATATTACTCTCATGTTGCATGAGAGTAGTTCTCTCATGCTATAGAGAGAATTCAAGTGGGGCCCACAATTAAAAAGCAAAAATGAAAAGAAAAAAGAGGGGGTGCAATTTTCGAAGTGAGAGAAAATGAGATAACTATCTCATGTAAAATGAGAGTATTATTTCCCTAAGTAAAATTGTATTCCAATTTCCCCATTGAAACATAAACTGATTTAATCAAAAGATAGGCGACATCCATGGAAACAATAAACATTTAAATTTACGGATAGGTTATTATATCTATCATTTTTCTGCTTACCTTTGCCTATCACTCTAAAATACCATTAGATCATACTCTTAACTAACATTTATTTTTCTCTCTCTTCTTGATTTGAAATGGTGTAATAAATGGTAGGTAGAATAACATATTCCTTAAGTTTATTACATTTAAGGAAATAAAATTAGAAACATTATATTACAATTTATCAATGAGATATGTTATTTTACCTACCATTTTTTCTGTCTACCTTTATCTACCACTCTCCAACACCGTTAGATCATAATCTTAACTGATATTTATTTTTTCTCTCTTCTTAATATTCTGATCTAACGGTATTTGAGTGTGGTAGGCAAAGGTAGGAAAAGAATGATAGTTGAACCATAAATTGAAGCTCATCCAAAAATAGACCACCTACATGAAAGCAATACCGTGATAAACATTAAAATTGGAAATAAAATGAGAAACATAACAAGAGTTTGGGTAGTTCAATTTACCTCTAACAAAAAGAAAATTTAATTATGAAAAGAAAAATTAAAACCCAAAATTCAAATGATGAAGACTCTTGAAATCTTCAAGCTTTATTTTCTTGCCAGGAACAAGATGATTGTCAAATAAAGGAAAACTTTGCTATAGAATAAAAATTGATCACAAAGTTGGAAGTGTAGCCTGCTGCTGTTCAAACATTAAGGTTGTGAAAGGTTTTTGTGGATCATTAGTGGGGCAATTCTATATCCAACTTGCAAATAAGGTTTTGTTTGGTTTTCATCTCAAATTAAAATTTCAAAATCGACAAAGAACAAAGAAAAAAAAACACACAAACGCGCCAACCCCCTCATAATTTGATTAATTTCTAAAATAACAGACACGAAAACAAAATACTGTGAGAAAAGCAATCCCTGCCCCTGACCCTATCATAAAGCTATGATGCATCGACTAACACGGGATCGACATGACATGCCGATACGTTAATTTTAAAAAATAGCATATTTAGACATGTCGGGACATATTTTGATATTAAATAATATTTTTAATATATATAATATAATTTATATTTAATACCTATAAGAGTCCATATAAGTCATATAACTAATCAAATATTCAAATTTTATAACATAAATATAAATAAAAATATTTTGTCGTACCTTGTTAATTTTTCATGTCAAATTTTATAACAGAAAAAAGTGATTTGTAAATGATTTTTTTTATTTTTAGTTAATAAAATATAATTAAGACTTAAAAAAAATATGTCTAAACGTTGATCACGTGTCAGAAAAAGTTGATTGTGTGTCAGAAAAATGTGTCGGAAAATTGACCACATATCCTAAAATATTGACCGCGTGTTGGACTCGTGTCGAAGCATGTCCGACACGTCCTTTTTCTAAAAAAAAATATTTATAAATTTTTTTTTTGTTCATAAATTCTTATAAACTATATTATATTTGACCGGTCATAGACTAATTAAGAACGTATAACCGATCATATTTATAATTTGTTAAAAAAGTTTGTAAAGGATGTTTCCCTTTTTTTATTGGATATGTCCCCATTTGTAGTCCAATCAGGTTCAAGTCAACTTGCTTTTTGAGTCAACTTGCTCAGAGTCTTTGGCTATGATGATATAATCTTATAACAAAAATCTGTGTGTTGAGCAACTTAACATCAAACCTACAAGCAAGTAGAGAAGAACTCAGAGACATGGCTGCAAGAGGAAGTGGATGGCTTGGTGATAGCAGAGGAATGAGCAGAAAGAGCGTTGAGAAGGCATTAAACTTGGCCTTGGAGGTTCAGAATTCACCAGACCAACTTTTCCTTCTTGAAGAGATCAGCGAAAGCAATCCTCCAGAAGTTATCATCAGCTTTCAAAGATCAGTTGCTGTCAAGGATTGGTATTCCAATAGACCCTTTGGGAAAACCGAAATAAAACTTGATCTATTCCCTTCACTTAAAAGCATTGGTAACAAGGAAGCTGCTTTTGTGAATGAAGCCTTTCAGCAAAGATTTATATACATTTTGGACGAAACAACACTTGAACATGAGGTATCATCTGACAAATCCTCTCTTTTCTTGCAATAAATGATTTAGTCATGCAATCTTAGCTTTTTGGTTTTCTTTCCTTTTATATCCAAACCCAGCCTTTCTATGAGCAGCTGATATTGTTCATGTGAAATGTTTACTCTTCCCTTTATTTAAGGAAAGCATACATTTGAACGAAGGGCCGGCTTAGCTCAGCGGTAAGCTTGCTTGCCGTGGTGTGTCAGGTCGTGGGTTCGAATCAGTCTCTATGCAAAAAACAGGGGGAAGACTGCCCAGAGTATTCCCTTCCCCAGACACTCATGAAGTGGATATTTGAACTGGGTCGGCCCTTTTTTACATTTGAATGAATATGCAGGTGAAGAATGCAATGAGAAATAAGAAGAGAATAGTGTTCACAGGACACTCCTCTGGTGGTCCTGTGGCCATTCTGGCAACCCTATGGGCCTTGGATAAATGCCTAATCCCAATATCCAACGGGGGTTTCCCTCCTCAGTGTGTAACTTTTGGTTCTCCCTTAGTTGGTAATCACATATTTTCTCATGCTACAAGAAGAGAAAATTGGTCTCGCTACTTCTGGCATTTTGTGATGAGATATGACATAGTGCCACGAATCTTACTTGCTCCTCTCTCTTCCCTTGAAGAAAGATTTGAACCAATTTTACAATCATTCAATCCCAAATCCAATTCTTTCATGAGCAAATCAATTGGAGGAGACCCTGAAGCTTTTGATTTCTACTTTGCCATAATGTCAAATGCTGCAACTGTCACAAGCCATGCTGCCTGTAAACTAATGGGCAGCACACCAGCCACACTTGAAAATCTTGCAAAAGTCATTCCATTAAGCCCTTACAAACCCTTTGGAACTTACATTTTCTGCACTGGAAATGGAAATGTTGGAAAGCTAATTGTCATAGAAAACCCAGATGCAGTTCTGCAGCTCATGTTTTTCTCTGCTCAATTAAGCACTGAAGCAGAAAAAGATCAAGTTCTCTGTAGAAGCCTACAACAACATTTCATTTATGGAACCATCGAATCAAAACAAATCTTACATAGGTACAATTGCGTGTCCTTGGACAAACTCGAGGAGCTTTCTTTGTCTGAAGCTGGTTCAGTTGGCAATGTTACAGCGATTGACACGGCCTTAAATGACCTTGGCCTAGTAAGTAACATTTTTTCAGCATGTTACTATGGTTATAATATAACTATGTACTAGCTGCACTTAAGTTATAAGATCAATTGATAAAACTTTAGCTATATATATATATATAGGGGAAGGATATTGTAACCTAAGTTGTCAGTTGCAGCCCGTAGCGCCGCTAAACCGCTACCGTAGCGGGTAGCGGCGATTGGCCGCTACAAACAGCGACGCGCGACTTTGGCCGTAGCGGAAGGTAGCGGCGTAGCGTAGCGTCAATGCCGCTACACCACTCCCATGTTAGAATTTGATGGAGAATCCGGAGATGATGATGATGATTTTCTTCATTAGTTCACTTCTTGTAGTTGACTATTTGACAATTTTATTGTTCATTTGTATTTAATTTTGGATCATTCCTTTATGTTCCTTGTATTTGACATGGATTATGGAATTATGTGTTTGATTTTATGTGACTTCTTATGTTTGAGCATTAATACTAAAGGTGGTATTGCCTCGTTTTTTGACTGTTAGTATAATATATGTGGAGAAGGGCCGGCTTGACTCAGCGGTAAGCTTGCTTGCCGTGGTGTGTCAGGTCGCGGGTTCGAATCAGTCTCTCTGCAAAAAGCAGGGGAAAGACTGCCTAGAGTATTCCCTTCCCCAGACACTCACGAAGTGGGTATTTGAACTGGGTCGGCCCTTTAGTATAATATATGTGGAATTAATACTTCACCGTAGCGGCAATACCACTACCCGCTACACCGCTATACCATTTTCGGGGTCGGCCCCTACCGGCCGCTAACTGCTATTTACAACTCTGATCGTAACAACTAAGTTGTGTTAATACCATATTACTACCAATCAATCTCACCAGTAGATCGATTATGTGGATCCAACGGTTATATTTATTTCCATCTTTGTATGGTTATGATTCCCCATATTTAAAGTGAGAGCATTATATATGGGAAATCATAACCATACAAAGGTGGAAATAAATATAAAGTATTAAATTTGGGAAATCATGACCCTATAAAGATAGAAATAAATATAACCGTTGAATCAACATAATCGATGTAACGGTGAGATTGATTGGTAGTAACGTAACACAATTTGGTTGTTACAATATGATTCCCCGTGTATCTAAACCATTAAACATAAAAATGGATTTGTCTAAATATGATATATGGATTTAGCTAAGAATTTGCATAATATGTGATAATTCTTTGTCTGGAATCTCAGAGCACAAGAGCAAGATTGTGTCTTCAGGCAGCAGCAGAGCTAGAAGATCGGAGATTCAGAAACGAGAAAAGCATAAAAGAGAAGAAAACATTTGTTGAGAAAAAAATGATGAAACTGGAAGAATATAAAAAAATGTGGGAGGTTAAGAGTATTGGTTACTACGATGCCTTCAAGGTGCAAGATGAGAAAGCAGACTTCTATGCAAATGTGAACAGGTTAGAGCTGGCAGGTGTGTGGGATGAGATCATTGAAAAATTGAGAAGTTACGAACTCCCAGATGAGTTTGAAGGAAATGAAGAATGGGTTGAGCTTGGAACAAGTTTTCGCCGACTAGTGGAGCCTCTGGATATTGCCAATTATTATCGCCATTTGAGGCATCTCGAGGGTGGTTTGAATTCTTACATGGGTGATAAGGGAAGGCCAAAACGATATAGATACATCCAAAGATGGCTGGAGCATAAGGAGAAGAAGGAAATAAGAGAATACTCAGAATCTTGCTTTTGGGCTGAGGTGGAGGATCTTCGCAACATAACCTCCAACAACAATAGCTCATTTGAAAATGTTGAGGAAAGGGTTGCAAAACTAGAGGCTCAAATATTACAATCGATTGATAAAAAAGAACTAGATGACGATGTCTTCTTGAAGGGTGCTGTTAGGTAATTTTAGATAAATGTTTTAGCATGAATAATTGGTATTTTGGAGCTAATATTGAGAGTACTTTACTGTTAATGCTTAGGGATGTGTATGGGTCGAACCGAATCGGATTTTTTGAAGAATCGAACCGAATTGGTTTAAATGGTTCAGTTAGGTTCGGAACCGGTTCGGAAGTGGTTCGGATCTGGTTCGGGTCGACCCTCTCTTGAAAAGAAAAAAATTTAAAAAATAAAGTTATAAAAGTTAATTTGGTTTGGTTCGAAAATGGTTCGGTTCGGAAACGGTTCGGTTCTTAAACCGGTTCTTAAAACTGGTTCGATTCTTAAACCAGTTCTAAAAACTGGTTCGGTTCATGAACCGGTTCTTTAAAAACCAGTTAATAAAAACCGGTTCGGTTCATGAACTAATTTTTTAAAACCGGTTATTTTATGGAGCGGTTCGGTTCGGTTAATGATTCGAACCAATTTTTTGGTTAATGCTAGAGAAATATGCTTTTAATTGCACAAGTTGAATGCTGATTTAATTAAAAGATAGGGTGCACTATTTAGCATAAGAAATGAACCTTGAATGGTCTTTGGCATAAAAATAACATCTCCCTTTTATGTTTTATGTTTCTGCAGGAGATTCCGTGAAATGATATGAGCACTTGAGCTGAGGAGGCTATAAGAGGTAGAAAGAGAATACAAGACACATTTTTTGTAATTTTGTAATTTTGATTTAGCAGAAAACACTTTTACCTTCATGTTTGCTTTGTCTTTGATCTTGTATTTGAAATTGTCTCTGAATTTCGTCTTCTTCTTGGTTCTTATATTTTCCCTCCATTGTTGAAGTTGGAAGCTCGTTTTGCCTGGAATTTAGATCTGTGAAGAAACGCATTGAAGCACATCAACATTTCCTCTTTCGGATTTCTTCTTCTACTCACCTTCTTCCCTTATAAATTGGAACACTGTTTCTGGCTTGATTGTAGTTTAAATTTACATTTGAATCTCTTTGATCAATTTGTGAAGCTTTAATGGATGTTATCAACTTGTATTCGAATTTGAACTTCAATTTTATGGATAATTAAACCACTTATTCCAGATCTAAAATGCTCTGAAGATTACCTTGACATGTGATTAAGTTTTGTCGCAAAACCTTAACTAAGTTGTTTAAGGTGTGTTAATGACAATCTCTTTTAAATCCGGCCAATTTAATTGAGTCACAAGAATTGGCCAAATATGGTGGTAACTATAAGAATAATGAGTTACAAAAATCAAATCTCCTTAGTCTTTCACAAGATGTACAATCAAGCTTTACCTAGAGCTGTCAAAATGGATCAGTCCGGCCCGCTAGGCTCTAGCCCGCTCGGTCTAGGGTCAAAAAGTCCGCATATTAAATAGTCTGCACGGACTAAAAAATTATATAACCCCACAAGTTAGGGTTGGCCCGCCGGCCAAAAATCAACTATAGCTGATGTAATATGAAATAAACTTAGAGATATAACCTACTTAGCAAACTATAAGCTAAATAATCTTATTTGTACATATTCAATATGTAAAATAATAAAATATAAGCTATGACAAACTGATAGGAAACTAATGTGAATTATTATTGAGAAAGCCACTAAGAATACAATAATGATGTTTTTGCTTTGAGATTGTTGAGAAGTCTGGCAAGTGAATGAGACAATAAATACAAACATGACTAGAATTGAACAAAGAGATGTGTATCCTGCCACCTGTGCTATGCTTTCTTCTTGGCCTAAGATCATCAAAATTGGGCTTCTGAAGAGGAACACCGGAAGAAGGAGGAGTTCAGTTAAGAATAATACTATACATGATCTTCGAAGATACACTCCCATCATGCCATATTCTTTTGCACCTTAAGCTTGTCCACAAAGTGTTGACAGCGCACTGGCCATTCCTAAGTGCAGTTGTCAATTTACAAACAAAATTAATTTGGTTTCTTATGATAGCATTACATTGTAATTACAATTGCAATTCTACACCAATACATTTTGATTGAAAAAATTATACTTGTAACCATATAAAGGTTAAAAAAATTATATACATAAAAGTGTGAGTTATAAAACTTATGATGGCATTGCCAAGAACTGACCATATACAGCTTACTCTTTGCACGATGTAGATGCTTTCTCCATCCTTTCAAGTTGTTATTGTTTTATTAGTGAATATTAAAACACTTGTAAAACAAGTTTGAAAACAAGAACAAAGCATGTCATTGAAAAGAGAGGCTAAAAACCACAATCAGCCTTCCATCAAAAGCTTATCAAATGACTGCCTAGATATTCCATATTTTTTAAGGGTTTATCATCTATCATTTAACATGATCACAAAAATTTTCCTACACACAACATTTTGTGGGCCCACAGCAAAAAAAAATAAAAAAAATTTGGCACGCAAAACGAATCTCTATAACATAACACAATCACTTTTCCTACGACATAACTCTTATAAAACCCATTTTTTAATTATAAAAGTCAAGAGTTTGAAAACCACCATAAAAAGAGCCAGCAAACAACGGTAACACAAACAGCACAAAAAGAATAAGAAATTTGTATGTCATGCAGTAACCAAATGTCCCACAAAGATATAGGCTTAATTATAGGAGAGCCACTATAATCGTCAAAATGGGTTGCCAAACTTGTATGCTCCATGCCAAATAATCTCCTCAAAGATGTACTTCCTCCTTTCATCAACTCCATCAAACTACTGGATTTATGGAATGAGGAGAAGGATGAACAGGATGCAGCTGAAGATGAAAAAAATGATGATGACCAATATAGAGATTTTTGGTTCTGTATAATCTTCCTGATCTTTTCCTTCTGATCTTCTGTGTTTATAAACCAGTAGGGCTCTTCCTCTGTTTCCTCAGTAATTTCAGATAACATGTTGTCTAAAAGTATTCCATGAATAAGGTATGATGCAAAATAAATTTGCAAGACACAGTTCTTCTAATTTACTGGATAAGAGATAATACAATGGACAAAACTAAGAAGGCCAATTTCATTAGAAAAAAGAATTATGAAGCTGTCTGCAGTTGTTGACATTTGGTGCACTATATGACATAGAACAAGACAAGATTGAACATAAACCCCTTATTGACCACTGAAGAATTACTAGTTGGGATGATGATGTATGTTTGAACTTTGAAGGGAGAACAAATCCACCTAAATGCTAACAAACATTCCCTAAAACAATTTAGGCTCACTCAATAAAAGATCCAAATCCACCCGCATAGTATGTATATAAATTAGTTTATTTTAAGAGGACAAATGGCATAAGAAAGTTGCTGCTTATGCTCCTAAACAAATGTAGGGCACATCGTCTCCACCAAAAGCATAAAAAAAATTACAATATAAACCAGGATGAGGTTAACTTGTTTTCCAATAAAAAAAACTACAATATGCAACAATTGCTGCCTTTCACAATCTCTTATAATAAGAATATGCAACTTTCTCGTATCACAACATCACAATCTCTTATATATTAGTTCTTTAAAGACAAGCCATTTCTCTTTTGTAGGGAGTTAAAAGATGCTGAATTATGTATGACAGAAGTTAAATAGTTTATACAACATCAATAATAAATTAAACAGAATAATATTTCTGCAGTTACTGATTTGCATTTATTACTAAAGTGACGTCGTTTTGGGATTGAAAGATTAAAATATTATTGTTAATTATCAAGATACAAGAGGTGTTCATTGTAATCCTTGTGTCTTGATAATTTGCATGATATCAGAGCCTCGTGTCCCGGGTTCGATCCTCGCCACCGCCCACTTTCTTTCAAGTGGAATTTCTTTGTTCGCACAGGTAGGTGGGTATGTGCATTGTCCATCCTTCAAGCCCAATGGGCTCTCGTGTGAGGGGGCGTGTTGAGATATATAAAACCATTAAAAAGCGCTCACCCACTAGCTTAAGTTTTTGTGTTGAATTGGTTCTTTACAATTATAATTATAATGACTATAATAACTCTGAAATAAATTAAAATTAAAAAACAACATGATTTTCATCCAAAATTGTTGGAAGTTGTTCCTCCTTAATGCTTGGCACAAGTTCCAAGTTGTTGGAACTCCCCATTGGTGTAAGGCTCAAGGGTCACATCCCTTAAGTGGTTCATCTCCCTCCCCTATATTAGCTTGTAGTGTGTGAGGTTAAAGGTTAGATTGCGTAGAGAAAAATTTGAGAGAAAAAATTTTATTGTTTGAGCAAAAGCTTTATGCTTTGTATTTGAGAGATCTCTAGGGAGTGTTTGACAGAAACATCTCTAGGGTAGTTTGACTATCACCATTGTTGGAGAGGCTGTGTTAACCACCACATTGGTGTATTTGATTCTTGTAACCATTATTTTCATAGTGGATTTTGATCTAGACTAGGTCTCGTGGTTTTTACTTCTTCATTGGAGAAGGTTTTCCTATGTTAAAATCTGGTTGTGTTCTTCTTCTCTCTCTCCTCTTTGAGTTTCTGATTTTTCCGCTGCGCAGTCCGACCTGGTGAGATATAGGCCGAGGTACTGCCAAGATCCGAGCTCCGGATCTTGTTGATTGACTTCCGCAAAAAAGTCTTCCTAGCCGAGTTTGAGGGAACCGAGTTCCCAACAGTGGCATCAAAGCCCGAGTTCGACGGGTTCTAAGGGAGACGAGATGGAGACCAGTGGCATAACCTATGATGGAGATATGTTCAAGCTGACCGCAGACAATTTCACCTACTGGAAACCGATGATGGAAGATCATCTCTACTGCAGAGATTTACATGAGCCCATTATCCTTGATGAGAGACCGGCAGGCAAAACCGATAAGGAGTGGGAGATCCAGAGTTGTAAAACGGTAGCTACGATTAGAAAATATATTGACAAGAGCCTCTTTGAGCACGTGTCCGAGTTCACGAACGCGTAGGAATTATGGACGAAGTTGGAGTCCTTGATTCAGAAGAAGACTCCCAGGAACAAAGCACGCCCGGTTCGCCGACTTGTGAAGCTGGAATACAAGGACGGCATGAGCAAGATAGAACACCTCAACACCTACAAAGGTATTGTGAATCAGCAGTCAAAAGCAGCTGATATGAAAATAGATGAAGAATTGCAGGCATTGCTGCTGTTTAGCTCGCTGCCAGAAAGATAACTATTCTATGAAAGATAAAAGATACACATTGAGTCATATTAATTCCTAAAAGCTAAAAGTTATGTCCAAGATTCATAACTATATATTATATTGGTCAAATTACCCCCTGATAACCCCTATGGGTATCTTTGGTTTGCTAAAAATTAAGAGTCAACACAACTGAAATAAAAAAAATTATTGTACCTTGTTTAATTGTTTAAATGATATAAGCAGGATAACAAATTTATAAACTTTTGTCACCCCTAATCAAGTTACATAATCTTGTCCACAAAATGAAAAGAGAAAAAAATACCTATAACTTCTATTTCTTCCTTATACCATATTGGATAATGACAAAAGGAATGAGATGAGTCAGCAAGATCAGTAGGATAGTTTGTTAGTTTGTTATGATACGGTTAGTAAATTTGTTTGCTGTTAGTTTGGTTTGTTAGCTATCAACTTCATAGTTTGTTAGCAGCTATCAGCTCCATAGTTTGTTAGCTATCAGATTGTTTAGTTTCCCTTCTTCATCTCCTGTATAAATAGAGAGGTAGGCATAGTGGTTACGTAACTTTTCACTTTCATATCACCCATGAAATATACGAGGCATTTCTTCATGGTATCAGAGCTCTGAATTGGAGCTCTGGTATCACAAGAGAGACACTAAATTTTCTTTTCTTTCTTTCCTTTCTTTTCTTTATCTTTGAAATGGAAGAACAAATTCCAAATCCAGAACACATGCAAGGAGCAACTTCTGAAGTTAATCAGCAATCAACATCACAGGTTTCTGGTTCTCATCTTAATCAGTTGCCTGATTTTCATGTAAATCCTTCTAATCCGTTTTTCTTGCATCCAAATGAATCTCCATCGGTGGTGTTAGTTTCTCCGTTACTGAACGCGAGTAATTATCATACATGGGCAAGAGCAATGACAGTAGCTTTGATTTCTAAAAACAAAATCGGTTTCATCAATGGTTCCATAATTCCACCGGTTGAGACAGATCCGAACTATTTTGCATGGCAGAGATGCAATAACATGGTTGTTGCTTGGATTCATAAGTCAACATCACAATCTATTGTTCAATCAGTCATCTGGATAGAGAATGCTTATGATGTATGGCAAGATTTGCAACGTAGGTTCTCCAGATCTGATGTTTTTCGTGTTTCTGATCTACAAGAAGAAATTTACAAAATTCATCAGGGAGAAAAGAATGTCACTGAATTTTTCACAGAATTGAAAACATTATGTGATGAACTCGATAATCTCAAACCACTTCCAGTATGCAAGTGTAACATTCGGTGCTCATGTGGAGGATATGTACAGATGAAAGAATATAGAGAACGTGATTACATGATTCGTTTTTTGAAAGGATTGAATGATCAATATTCACAGGTAAGATCTCAAATTATGTTAATTGATCCACTGCCTGATGTTAATCGTGTTTTTGCTATGATCGTTCAACAAGAGCGACAAATTCAAGGTGAAATTCGTTTAGCAAATCCTCCAAATGCTCAAGCTTTTGCTGTTTTTGATGAACGCAATAAGAAATTCTCCAGTGGACGTGGTTCTTTTTCTGGTTTTAGAGGAAGAGGTCGATATTCAAATGGTGTTCACAATGGTCGTGGTTCATCATCCAATTTTTATGGTGGACGAGGTACAACAAATAAATGGTGCACACACTGTGGGAGATCCAATCATACAGTAGACACATGCTTCCATGTTCATGGTTTTCCACCTGGATTCAAAACTCGAAATGATGTTGGTGCTAGCTCCAATAACATAATTCAGGATACACGCAGTGAACAATCTGGAGTTTCCTTTTCCAATGATCAATATCAACAACTTGTCAATCTCTTGGAGAAGAATACAAGCATTTCTGGTTCAATGCAACATGCCACAAACTTTTCACAAGTATCGAATATGAGTACCAATAATGTGCAGCACTCTGATAATATGCAGCAACCAGGTATTTCGACCATAAATTGGATATTGGACACAGGTGCAACTGATCATGTAACATATATACAGTTTCATTTGTCTCAATTACAAAAAATTGATCCTGTTAAAATTCACTTACCTAATGGTGATTGTGTCTTTGCAACCTACTGTGGAAATATTCGTTTGACTCCAAAACTTGTTTTATACAATGTCCTTTATGTGCCAACTTTCAAGGTCAATTTGGTTTCTGTCACAAAACTCTTAAACACTATTCCTTGTACCTTACAATTTTGTGGTTCCTTGTGTCATATTCAGGACAAACATTCCCAGGTGAGGATTGGTATAGCTGAACAAAGAGATGGGTTATATGTGATCAGTGCACAAGCTGCTGCATCTGGATTCAAGACAGTTTCAAAGGATACTTGTAGTTATGTAAATAAGTGTGCTTTGAATAAAGGTGATCCCATTATATGGCACCAAAGGTTAGGACACATATCAGATAATGTGATGAGTCAGATGTCATCTCGTTTTCCTTCTATTCCTTTTGTAAATGTGAGTCCTTGTGATGCTTGCCATCTTGCAAAGCAAAGACAGTTGCCATTTTGTGATAGTAAAACACAGTCCACAAAATTTTTTCAATTAATACATGCTGATATTTGGGGCCCTTATTCGGTTGCTTCCATTGAGGGTCATAAATATTTTCTTACAATTGTTGATGATATGTCAAGGTACACTTGGATCATTCTAATGAAATCCAAAGCTGAAACTAGGATGCATCTGCAACACTTTGTTGCTTATGTTGAGAATCAGTTTCAAACACATATTGGTACAGTTCGCAGTGATAATGGTTGTGAGTTCTTGATGTCTGCCTTTTATTTACACAAAGGAATAATTCATCAACGTAGTTGTGTAGCATGTCCTCAACAGAATGCAAGAGTTGAACGAAAACATCAGCATATCCTTAATGTAGCCCGAGCTTTGTTGTTCCAATCTCATGTTCCCATACAATTATGGAATTATGCCATTACTCATTCTGTCCATTTGATAAACAGAACTTGCACTCCACTCCTAAACCATAAGACACCCTATGAAATACTATATGCCACACCTCCTACCATGGATCACCTAAAAGTTTTTGGTTGTTTAGCATACGCCTCAACTTTGCCACACCAACGTCTCAAATTTTCTGCTAAAGCCAGAAAGTCTGTTTATCTTGGACACAAAACTGGTATGAAAGGAAGTTTGTTGTATGATGTAATTTCTAGAGAAATTTTTGTTTCTAGAAATGTCATCTTTTATGAACACAAATTTCCTTTCCTTGACACTACTTCCACACCTATTAGCCCAGATATATCACCTGCCATCCCTTCTCCCTCACTTGATTTTGATACTTATCTTCCCATACCTGAATCCACTGTCCACATACCACCACCACATACACCACCAGCTCATACATCACCAGTTCACACACCACCAGCTCAAACATCATCCTCCATTTTCCATCCCATCTCCCAACCTGAACCTGTCTCTTCCTTACCTTTCCCATCTACCATCCATGATACATCAGTGTTACCTACTGTTTCTGATACAACAATGCCACAGCTTCGTCGATCTACAAGGATTAAAGCACCTCCAAAATATTTGGATGAATATCACTATAACCTATCTAGTTCTCAGCATATCAATACTTGCCAAGGTATGTCTTTTAAACATCTTCCTCGTTATCCACTATCCAATTTCATTTCCTATACCAATTGTTCACCTTCCTATACACATTTCTGCCTCAATGCTTCTTCTCACATTGAACCACATACATATGGCCAAGCTGCTAAATCTGATGTTTGGTGTAAGGCTATGCAATCTGAACTTACTGCATTAAATCAGAATCATACATGGCAGTTAGTTGATCTTCCCACAGGTAAGCAACCCATTGGCTGCAAATGGGTTTATAAAATCAAACATAATTCTGATGGATCCATTGAACGTTACAAGGCACGTCTTGTTGCCAAGGGATTTACTCAAGTTGAAGGTGTTGATTTCTTCGATACTTTCAGTCTTGTGGCCAAGCTGGATTCAGTTCGCATTCTTCTTACCGTTGCTGCTGCCAAAGGTTGGTTCTTACATCAATTAGATGTTAACAACGCCTTTTTGCACGGTGATCTTCATGAAGAAGTCTATATGTTACCTCCACCAGGTCTTTCTCTTGATAAACCAGGACAAGTGTGCAAGTTACAAAAATCCTTATATGGATTACGCCAAGCTAGCAGACAATGGCATGCCAAGTTATCTTCGTTTCTCATTGCTCTTGGCTATACACAGGCTCAGTCAGATCATTCCGTTTTCATATC
>JAVKPL010011976.1:0-53685 GCA_032173675.1 Gastrolobium villosum | reverse complement strand
AACTTAGTACCTGAAAGAGGCATCCAACTCCAAGCATGGAGAACTCGAACGGTGGATGACAGAAGATATAACAACGCTAGACTGGGAGCTATTTGTGGAACCTCCCTCAAGAGCTCGTACTGAGTTCGTAACTGCATTCTTGGAGGGGTAAAGAGAGAAGATCTCCCAAAGCTCCTCATCAAAGGAGTGAAGGTGGACTTCTCCCCTGAGGAGATCAACGAAGCCTACAACACGGCTTCAGTTCCCACCGAACAAGACGCGTTCGAAAGATATTGTGCTGGCCGAGGAGATGAGGCCATGACTGGGGAAGTGCTCCGCGAAATAGGCACAGAGGGAGCAACCTGGGGAACCAGGGAATCCATCCTGAGGAAACACCTCAAGTTTGAGGCCAAGGTATGGATGCATTTCATAAACTCTCGTCTGATGCCTGTGAGTAATGACTCTAGAGTGAATTGGGAAAGAGCAGTGTTGGTTTTCTGCATCTTGACCAAAAAGAAGTTCGACGTTGGGAAAATAGTATACAAGCAGTTGGTGTCCAATGCACCAAGGAACTCTCCCTTCTTTTTCCCCTGTCTGGTCACAGAAATGTGCCAAAGGGCTGGTCTGAAAGCCACTACTCCGATTCAGGAGGAAACCATCCCAGAAGGGGCGAACATTGACCAGTCCACGTTAAAAAGAATCAGGGAAAATGAAGGAATGGAGAGTGAGGGAGAGGAGGAAAAAGAAGAAAAAGAGGAAAAGGAGGAGGAAGAAGAGAATGAAATCTCAGGCAATGTGAAGGAAGAACTTGGGAGAGCTCAAAGGAGGGAGAAACTTCCCTTCAAGAGAGCCTCCACAAGTAAAGAAAATAGGCAGTTTCTGGTTGAAACAAGTGACATGACTTGTCACACTCTGTTTGGGCTAGGCGCAGATCTTCTGGCTGTCCAGGTGCAAGCCTTAGAGGAAACAGTCGGAAAGGAGCTGCAAGCTTTTAAAGAAGCCACCCTGCTTATTGAAAAAGAAAAAATAGCCCTGCAGAAGGAACTAGACCAGATAAAGAATGCTGAGCCTCAGCCTTTGAAAAAGAAGATCGAGGAAGGGGAAGGATCTTCAAACTTGCTGAATACAGTTAAGGACCTGGTGGAGACAGTGGAATCACTGAAGAAGAAGGTGGAAGAGAAGGAACAGGCCCATGAAGAAGAAAGGAATGACTGGAAAGAGGAGATCAGGCTCCTGAGGGATGAATTGATGAAAAATAGAGAAGAGGATATTCAACTCAGACTATACTGCAGAGCTCGTGATCAAGTCTTTGCTAGTAACTGGGGAGAAAAATTCAAAGGGCAGACTCCATACCCACCATTCCCAAATATCTTCCCACCAGAAGCAGTTATGTCCGCTCCCTACAATGGAGCAAATCAAGAAATTGAGGAGCAATAAGGGTCACTCCGGTGACCCCAGGTTTATTCGTTCTCCGCTTATTTAACTTGATTAAATTTTTCTGGAACGAATGCCTGCATATTTCGGGTGAATTGTGTCTGATTTGCTCTTGGAAAGTAACCTCTGCGGTGTACCAGGGATTCGCCACCCTGATTTACTTGTTTTTCAAAACTTTTTCTTTTAATTCTTGTTTAGTTTACCGTCTTGAGCGTCCTGATTTACCCATCAATTCGTCTGTTCAGATTTTTGCTCCTCGAGATGCTGTGGAGAGTTTACAGTGTCAGACAAAGTAACGTAGAGCATCAATCTGATTTGGAGCAACACCAAGCTCAGGAACACTACACAAAAATCGGACGCTCCTATAGTCAGCAAATTCATGAAGTTGCTGAAGGAAGGAATTTCGAGCTGCTCTACCTCTGGTTTAAAAAAAAAAACAGGTAAGCTCCTCTGCTCCAAAGAACTGTGCCAAAAGGGCCCTAAAACATCAAGGTTAGGAGCAAGAGCCGCTCAAAGAGCACACTGTTGAAGGTCAGCCCTATGCAAAGACAAGGGTAGTTGACTTCCAGTCAAAAAGACCTAAGAAAAAAAATGATGAAGAGGGGAGCAATTAAGCTAGAAGTTAAAAGTTCATTCCTACAGCAACGCAGTGAGAGAACTGACTGAAGAGTGAAAGAAGTCACACATACACACTGAAGCTGGTGAAACCTCACAAGTCAGATGGATGCTCCAATGAAGCAATGGAAGAAGTTCTGTTAACTCTCCATCGATAAATCTCAAGGAGCATTAATCTAGCACAAGAAGAGTGAAAGTAACAAGGGATTACTCGGGACGAGTAATGTTTAGTTTTGGGGTGTTTGATGGTCCTCAAAAGTTGAGGTCCATTAGGTACATATTGTTCCATCAAGCCCGAGTTTTAATTCTGAATTACTCTCCTTAACCTCCTTCTTCCATGAGGAGCAATAGTTTTAAGAAGCAGACCAGAGCAATACGTGAAATAGGAATTAGAGTAGGCTTGGAGCAAATTAACATTATCTTTTTCACATATGATTATTGGGTTAATTTGTTTTGATCAGGAAACCTAAGACCTAACAAGAGGAGCTGCACATTTAGGAAGAAAGAGAGGTGTTGCGCAAATAAAGGGAGCATAAAGCCTGCTACAGTACAGAAGCAAGAAAAGGAAGCAATCAGCAGCCTCCACGTCAGCATCAGCAGAGAAGGTGGAGGTGTCTCCCTGCTACAGTACAGAAGCAAGAAAAGGAAGCAATCAGGAGCCGCCACATCAGCTATAGCAGAAATAGTGGGCATGTCTCCCTGATCCCAGAATTCTTGCGCACAAAGAGAAACCAAAAGCAAGGGGGACCACTACCATCAAGTGCTGCGTTGGCAAGGAGCAAGGCTGCGATTGGAGAATATTCCTATGAAGAGCTGAGTTGGCAAGGAGCAGAGCTACCATTGGAGAGGATTTGGAGAAAGCATAGCCCTTGATGAAGGGAACAGTGAGGATTAAATGAAGGGCCCTATAAAAGGAACATAGCAAACAACCAAAAGGGGACAGACATTCTAGGATTGTTTTTATTATTCCTTTTGTTTTTCTTAGAAAAATGCTCACTAGGAGCTAACTTTCTTTAAGTAGGTAAGGGTTCCATAGAAGTAATCCCTTTAGTCTTAGGATAACTTTGTAAGGAACACATATTTTATAAATGAAATCTGAGTTGCTCTTTGGTTTAATATATTGATTCTGTGAAACCCCTTGGGCTGCAACCTCATCCCGGGACCACTCGGTCGATGAAACACTGACAGGGGCGTGTGGAGCAGTCTCAAGATCTTGGGGTAGTTTAGCCTGAAGAAAGGAGGGAGAAACACCCGGAATGAGGAGCACTGCCATGTGAATCCATGCTCTTTTGAGAAGGCAGCATGGTTTCCTTGTGTGTAACTCTAAGACCTCTGGAGTAAGGTGGGAGCAAGGCCTTGCTCTCTTCTTATCCTAAGGCAAAGTAAAGGAAGGAGCAGATTCCACTTATAAAATATGCTACCAAGCAGGGTTAACCAAAGGGATGAAAATATGGAGCCTGTGAATACCTACTTAACCTTCTCAGAAATCAACCCCACATCAATCTTTTGTTGCAACTCTTTCCACAACATTTTACTAGTGTTTACATTACTGATTTTACTCTCATCTTACTGATTACTCTTGAACTACTTCAAATTGATGCTTTTACATTCGATGATCATACTAAGTTATCACTGCTCTCATCTAGGTTCAGAACAGTTAACATTGTTTAACTAGCTGACTAGAGATTGCTCTTTGTGAGGCTTGGTCGAGAATAGTTGCTTTTCTGTATTTTATTTTTACAAGTTAAGTTTCCTTGAACGTTTCTTACTTCATAATTGCTCCCTGAGGACGATAAATCTGGGACTAAAACACCCTATATTGCTTGACACGTACGCTTGCGTATAGTCGAAAAGGGTTGCTCTCAGTCAGAGTAAATTGCTCCTGTTGGGAAATCTGACTATTGCTCTGTGCTCTTTCTCCTACAACTTTAAATTATTCCCGAGCAGCTCGCGGTTCGACCAAGCAGGACACCCTGATGAATGAGGTGAAGAATCTGAAAGCTGATCAAGAACAACCAAGGAAAAGCTCCCTGCAATGCCTCCCAGAATCGAGATTTGAACTTCAAGTCCCTATCACTAATGACACTCGGGCACCCCATGAAGCCTCATAATCTTGCGAATATATAGTTTTGCCAACTGCTATGTAGTGAAGCTCACCTTTACCGGAAGAAAATGGGCAGACTTAGTCAATCTGTCCAAAATGACCAAAATAGAGTCACAACCAACCTAAGTCTTGGGCAATCCCACCATGAAGTCCATGAAAATGCTCTCCCACTTCCATTGCGGTATCTCAAGAAGTTGAAGCTTACTAGACGTCTTCTGGTGTTCAAACTTTACTTTCTGACATATCAAACACTTGGTACATCGCTATGTCCTTTTTCATGCCCGGCCACCAGAAATTCCTCTTCAAATCTTGGTACATCTTTGTAGCCCCAGGGTGGATAGTGAATTGGCCCTTATGAGCCTCTGACATAACCTCCTCAGTCAATGAACCTCTAGGTATTACGATCTTTTTTTGAAACATCAGTAATCCCTCTTCATTCCAAGATACACCATCTTGGTTCTTCACATAATCAAGGCATTCTCTTTGCACTTGCGCCTCTTTAATCTTTTCCATCAGCTCATTTTAACCTCTCACAGTTTCCATCTCAAGAAGTGCACCCCCAAACAACGAGGTCACCGACAAGTCTTGGAACTTCTTAATTACATCAAAGTCACCCATCATCAAACTGGATAAACTTATGAATTTTCGACTCAAAGCATCAGCTACCACATTGGCCTTGCTAGGATGGTACTTCAACTCAAAGTCGTAGTCCTTTAGAAATCCCATCCACCTTCTTTGTCTCATGTTCAGCTCCTTCTGGTCAAATAGGTACTTTAAACTCTTGTGATCGCTGAACACTGCAAACTTCATACCATACAATTAATGCCTCCAAATCTTAAAGGCAAAAACAATAGCAACCAACTCCAAATCATGAGTCAGGTAGTTCTCCTCATAAGGCTTCAACTGCCTCGAAGCATAGGGAATAACTCTACCAGTTTACATCAGCACACAGCCCAACCCCTTCTTAGAAGCATCGGAATAAAGCTCAATCTGCTCCGCAGGATCAGGAAGGACCAACATTGGTGCAGTGGTCAATCGCTTCTTCAACTCCTGAAAGCATCCCTCACACTCGTGAGTCCACACAAATGGAGTCTCCTTCCGGGTAAGGCGATTCGGTGGCAATATCATCTTGGAGAATCCCTTAATGAACCTTCTATGATAACCTGCCAAACCCAAGAAACTCCTAACTTCTGTAACCATTTTGGGTCTCTCCCAATCCAACACTGCCTTAATCTTGTTCGGATCTACTGCAACTCCTTCTACAAAAATTACATGCCCAAGGAATTTCGCCGACTTGAGTTAAAACTCACACTTAGAAGGCTTTGCATAAAACTTCTTCTCCTTAAGCACCAGCATTACAATCCTCAAGTGCTCCTCATGCTTCTCCTCACTCTTGGAGTAAATCAAGATATCATCGATGAAAATGATCACAAAGCGATCCAAGTATGGCTGAAGAATAAGATTCATGTAATCCATGAATATAGTTGGTGCATTGGTGAGTCCGAACGGGATCACCAGATACACATAATGATCGTATCTCGAATGAAACGCGGTCTTGGGGACATCCTCCGGCTTAACCCGGATCTGATGGTATCCAGATCGAAGATTAATCTTGGAATACACGCAAGCACCCCTAAGTTGATATAGCAGATCATCAATACGGGAAGGGGATACTTGTTCTTGATTGTCACCTTGTTCAGCTATCTGTAATCGGTGCACAATCGCGTTATCCCATTTTTCTTCTTAACAAAGATGACCGGTGCTCCCCATGGAGACACACTCGGTCGAATGAAGTTCTTCGTAGAAAAATCCTCAATATGCTTCTTTAATTCCGCTAACTCAGGTGGAGACATCCGGTATGGAGCTAATAAATGGGCCCCACACCAGGAAATAGATCAATGGAGAACTCTATCTTCCTCTGTAGCGGAAACTCAAGAATCTCCTCAGGAAACACCTCAAGGAATTCCATCACCACAGGAATGCTGGTAATATCCTCATGTGTCCCACTCACCAAACCTCCCAATAAGACATAACCAAATGCCCCTACTCTCAAGGATCTCCTAGCCTGCAGCATTGATATATAAGGAGAAAAGCCGGCAGTGGAATCACACGGGGACATTACCACTTTCTTAGCATAACAGTCAATCATCATATAATTCCTGGACAACCAGTACATGCCAAGGATAATCTCCAAATTAGCCTTCGGTAATCCAATCAGGTCTACCGAGTACTCACGGCCATCCCACTGAAACACGACGTTATGAAGTATAGAGGAAGTATCACACTTTTCTCCGGAGGTGGTAGTAACCCGCAACGATGGAGAAAGCACAGAAAAAGGCAACTCAAGCCCCATAGTAATCGGGGTCGCGATGAAAGAATGCGTAGCCCCAGAGTCAAATAATACATCTACGGCACGACTACCAATAGAAAAGGTACCTCTCACAAGGTTCGGAGCTATTTCCAACTGCTGCCGGTCCAAGGTGTAAACTCGGCCAGTGGCTGGTGACATGACAGGTGCCGCTGTAGGTGGAGTAGGAATCATCTGCAAAGGAACCGCCTGAAAGCAGCTCTAGCAGCTGACGAAGGACAATTTCTGGCATAGTGGCCCTCCTTGCCACAATGGAAACAAATGATCTGACCGGTGGCACACGACCCAACATGTGATCTTCCATGTAACACCCCATATATATTTGGTAATGTTATCATACTATCGTATTAAGCTGCAGTTAATTAAAAATGAGGAATATCTTTTTCTTTTCAATTATGGTGTCATTATCATTACCAACTTGTTTATTAATCAGTTAATAAAAACATTTCCTGTATATAATTGCAATAAAATAAATAACTGGAATATCTCATTAAATAAATATCATAAGCATAAGTCTCTAGTCACGGAACTACAACACGTAGACCGGACAAACTATCAGTTTATACAACTCAGCTCAAAGTACTAACATAAAGTGACATGGACAAACCCCATGCTCACACAAATAAGGCAATAAGCCCCCACAATAGTCTGAACATTAACAACGCAATAATAAAGATGCGGAAAACATAAACAGCATCCAATCCAGTCATGCCATCATCAAGGAAGTCATAACAATAATCATCGATCATGCTCTGGCCTCTTGCCACCAGAGACATCAGCCCCCATATTACCTGAACCTGAAATAAGCATTCCCCAAACATGGGGTGAAATCTCTAAACAAGAAATCTCAGTAAGACAAGGGGTCCTCAAGGATCTTCCACCTCAAGCTCACTTACATGTGCAATATAAGTTTAAAAGCAGTTCATCATCATCAGTTCTAAAACAATGCAATGCAGCAGATAATCATGTCATGTGTGTCAATACTATTCTACTGGCGAGAGAAATGCAGGAATACGTCTATCTCCTACATATAGTGCAAGACGCCACTTGCATCCATCCTGGATCACCGTATTGTATGACGCCACATACTCAGGCTTACCGTCAAGATGGAACAACACATGCATGTTAAAAGCCATTACATGTAAAGTTCAATCAACATTTTATATATCCAAAAGCATGTAACACAGCATGCATATACCATACCCCCATGAGACATGGTGGAACCACAACATGGCTAAACCGAGGACACGAAAGCTTACCTTGCAAGCTAACACCCAAAGCCAAGAGTCCACAGCTCAAAGTCCAAACACAGCAGAATCACAATCTGTTATGGACCAACACTATATCAACAATTATGCATCTCAAGCATACAACTTAAAGACAATGCCTTTCCTTTACGTTTTACGTCTTAAGGCTCCATACAAAGCCACCTTAATCATTTGATTCTGATTAGTTCATTAATTACAGAAGTCCAACTTCCTTAATCTAGGGTCCACAAACCCCCAATAGCCTACTGTTTGCACAGTAAAGCTACTGTTCTTCGAAATCCCAGAATATCCGGATATTCCTCGTGGCATATTCGGATATGCAATATCCGGATATCTCACTGACCATATCCGGATATACAATATCCGGATATTAAGGTCCCATATCCGGATATCAATATCCGGATACCATATCTGGATATCGATATCCGGATATATGCTCGACAAATATCTGGATATTTCACGACAGAATGCAGTTCTGCATTTTCGTGAAGATATCCATCCAAGGTTGGGTTTTTACCGATTAAAGACCCTAAGGCATGCATTTCTAGGTGTGTTTGACATTACACAAAGTTAAGTTATCATCTTTTAGCCTTTACATGCATCAAGGTTTCATTTTTAAGCATAAAAACTCAAGTTCAAAGGTGATGATCATACCACAAGCCAAAACAGAGGTGGATGATGCTCTTGGAGCTCTCTCAACTGCTCCAATACTCAGGTCCAACAAGGTGCACGAAAATGGTGAGAAAGGTTGATCCTTTAACACCAAAGGTCACCACTTGGACCACCAAAATCTCATGATCATGGCTAAACAACACTCCAACACCCAAGGCAGCAACAAACCTCTCCTCACACAGCCCCTCAAACTCAGAAATGAAGCCACCTTCCCACTCACAAGGATGCTTCTCACTGACACCAAGTGTATAGATGAAGAGAAATGGAAGAGGAAGCCTCCAAGCTCACCAAATGGAGCACCAAGGCAATGGAACAGTACCAAGGATCTGCTCAGCCTTCTCTCCACGCACAAGAGGCAGTTTTCTAGGGTTTTGTGCCCTTAAGGGTAGTCTAAATAGCCAAAACAACTTAAACGCGCAGTATTAGCCTTAATAGCTACGCAAAAGATCTTGATCCCAAACTTTGGAATCTTAACCTACTCAATTTTACAAGAATTATCATATTTTATTTTATTTTTCTGAGCACCTTTCCGGTATGCGCTTTTCCATAGCCAGTATCAGTTCTGGCATCAGATCTCATTATTTTGACTTGAAACTCGTTTTACAAGTCCTACATATTATTCTAGTAATTATCATGCACTTATTATAATTTTCTGGGATACTTTTTTAGTACGCATTTATACGACTAACAGAACCGGTATCTGCACTTTTCTTCCGAAAAGTGACTTTCAGCATTCTTACCCACTAATTATAATTATTAAAGTCTCATAATAATTATTAAGGTAAATTATGGAATTATTTCCTAATTATCACAATTAAATTCATTAATTATCTTAATTAGCGGTGCGGGTTCTTACATTCCACATCCAGTACACCTGGGATTAGTGGAAGGTCTAGCTGCACTCCCATGATTCGAAGTCCTCTTAAATTGATTTGGCGCCTGCCTAGCAGATAACTGCTTCCCTTTTCCCTTTCCTCCAATCTTCCTGCTTCTCCAAGAAGTGGAGCTACCCGCTCCCTTCACTTCCGATACTTTGGCCTTTTTGGCCTTGCTGACCACACATACATCCTCAGTATCATGGCATTGTTGAATCATTATGCCAAAGTCTCTGGATGCCACTCCAGCTATCCTGTCTGCTATCTCCTCATTAAGTCCTCTACGGAACTTAGAAGCCAAGAATGCCGGTGTTGGCATAGCAATCCTAAAGTGGGAAAATTTGACCAATTCATTGAACTTAGCCAAGTACTCATCAATAGATATCGAGCCATGCACCAACCGCTCGAACTCCCCCTGCTTCCACTCCTGAGCATCATACAAAAAGTACCTCCCTAGAAATAGCTCCTCGAAGAATGGCCACGTGATAACATGACCCTGCATCTCATAGACCTGAAAGGTGTTCATCCACCACTCATGAGCATCTCCCTCCAGCATATAAGTAGCAAACATCAGCTTTTCGGGATCCATACACTACATCACCCTGAATGTCTTATCCAGGGCCTAAAGCCATCTAGCAGCAACAATGGGGTCATAGGATCCATCAAAAGAAGGTGGCTTATGCTTACGGAAAGCATTCAGCCCTAGAGGAACTAAGAGAGTAAGGTAAGGTCGTATCAATCCTGTGAGGTGACTCACACCCTCCATGTGGCTCAAACTATCGTGGTCGGGAATATGTGTTCCTCCTCCTCCATCCCCATCATGGTGACTAGGTGGAGATGGAGGTGGCGGTGGAGGTGGTGGCGGAGCGAACTGGCCCTCATTGCGGCCAGACCTCTTCTCCTCCAACATGACCCTCATCATGGTCATGTTCGCCAACCGGTTCCCCTCAAGCACATCTTCGGTTGCTTTCCTGTTCGCCTCTCTCACGGCGTCCATCATCGCCTGATTGACCACTCTAGCGGCCTCCTGGTCGACTTGTCTGGCCGCCTGCATCTCAACTAATGCAGTCAGGATCGAGTCAGGCTGACCCTCATTCATCTCTCGGTCCCTCCTAGGAAGTACCATGACTCTGCACATGTTACACAAAGAATGAGTTGATCAGGCCCACACAATGTGGTCACGCATGCATCATCATAGTAAAAACCCAAAAGAAACACAACAGACAATTCACACAACAAGGCATCTTAAGTTATTGCAATACATACAGGACTTTTTTCTAGAAAGTGCTCTGATACCATAAAATGTAACACCTCGTGTGCATCCGGTGTATTAAAGATACATATGGTAATAGCGCAGCTAAATAAATGCGGAAGCTAACCTCTTCATTCCAAATATGATATCATTATTTTTTAACCAAGTGGATTACTTATTCCTTTTTAAAATATCGCCTATATGTAAATTGCAATAAATAACTAATTGAATAATGTAAGAAACCGTACCGTTAATTAAGGAAATTAATTAATTAAATGTGAGAATTAGGAAATAATTACATAATTGACCCTAATTATTATTATGAGGCTTTAATAATTGTAGTAAGTGAGTAATAATCCTGAAAGTCACTTTTCTGACGAAAAATACATATACCGGTTCTGCTACTCGGTATAAATGTGTACTGATGAAGTATCCCGGAAAATTATAATAATTGTATGAATATTATGTAGGGCTTGTAAAACGAGTTTCAAGTTAAAATAATGAGAACTGGTGCCAGGACTGATACTGGCTATGGAAAAGCGCGTACCGGAAAGGTGATGCGAAAAGTAAAAAAAAAATATGATAAATCTTAGAAATTTGAGTAGGTTCAGATTCCAAAGTTTGGGATCAAAATGCTAAGCGTATCAATTTGCGCTAATACAGTGCGATTAAGACTTAAACCGCTGCGGTGGCAATACGGGTCAACCCGACACGACACGACAGGACACGTTTTCGACCCGTACCCTATTTGACACGGCCCTGACACGACCCGTTTTGTAAACGGGTCACAAAACATGAACCCTGACACGACCCGCTGCGGGTCACGGGTCGACACGATACGACCCACAAAATTTAAATTTTTTTTAAAAAGTGAGATTTTTTGAAAAATAAATAAATTAAAAACAATAGATTAACTTCTGTTTTTTGAGATTTTTATTTCCTTCTATTCTTTTCTATACTAAACAATGACTATATATATATATATATATCAATATTTAAATGAATAAAAATAATAATATAATAAAATATTTAATTAAAAATTAAAAAAAAATGACACTGTGCGGGTTGACACACTGACCCGCGGGTTGACATGTGTGAAAGTAAACTGGCCTTTGAAGGTCGATGCATGTAAGGTGTAAAAACAAAAATTTTACTGTGGAAACATACATGCACACATAGGTTCATGCTTTAAGACAACATGATGTTACCTTGTTTTTGGCCTGATCAGTCAGGGAGATCAGATGTCAGGCTTGAAGGGTTCAAACCCTCTAATGGTGATCCACACCACCGTTCGTCAATGATGCAAGAACTCCTTCTTGAAAGCCACCAGATGAACACCACAGTGAGGCTTGCTATGCGCACAAGTGGTGAAGGTGGAGGCTAGGTATTCTGTTTGGAAAGGTGTAGTGAACTACCCTACAGAATGGTACATAAGATGAAGGAGAGTAGGCTAGGTTTTCTTCACAAAACCCTAAGGTGAGGAACCACTGTTATATGCGCACACCTTGATAAGAGGAGGAGAGAATTAATACATTCAAAATGAAAACCAACTTTCAAACTCATTTGAAATTTGCGCATGGAACAGGGGAGGATAAGGTGGAGCTGTTGCAAAACCAATTTTGCCAACAACCTCCAATCTTATCCTCATGAAATTAAGTTCAAAATAATTTAAACTTAAATTCATAAACTATCATATAGTATACTTTTCATGCGCATAATTCAGCCCTAAAGGGGTCCAAATATATTGAGTAGTTGCATTCAAAATTTGAATCAACTCACCCACTGATTCCCTCAACCACCAAATCTTAATAGAAGGTTTGTTTTAAGTGATAAGATGACATTCTTATCACTCAAATTTGCGCCCCAAACAGCCCAAGGATGTGCTCCAAAGATGTTTCTTGATCCAAGGAATATGTTCCAATAAGATCCTGTCTTATCCTTTTGTTATGAAACAACTTTTCAAAACCAATTCAAATTCGAATTCAAACACTTGAATTCAAATGTTCAAACATTCAAATTCAAAATTTCAAATTTCAAATTCAAAATCAAAATTCGAATTTCAAAATTCGAATTTCAAAATTAAGATTCCAAATTCAAATTTCAAAATTCAAATTTCAAATTCAAAATTCGAATTTCAAAATTCAAATTCCAAATTCAAATTTCAAAATTCAAATTTCAAATTCAAAATTCGAAATTCAAATATTTTATCATTGATTTAACTAATTAAATTAATTAGTAATGGCTTGGACTATCCAAGCCCATTACTAAGCTCCATCCACCACCCACCTATTTAGGTGGGCTTCCAAACAGCTTCTTGGGCTAACAACCATTATTAGGCCCAATACCTTTAAAGCTAGTCCATCATGACTACAAGGTGTTAGTGTGTGACCCATTAGGTCCAACTTAGCTTCTGACATAACTGGGCTTGGGCCCAACAAGCCCACAACCCAATTAATGACAACACAGAGCACTAGCAATGCTTTGTTACCGTATGTTTTCTTCACAAAACCCTAAGGTGAGGAACCACTGTTATATGCGCACACCTTGATAAGAGAGGAGAGAATTAATTAATTCAAAATGAAAACCAACTTTCAAACTCATTTGAAATTTGCGCATGGAACAGGGGAGGATAAGGTGGAGCTGTTGCAAAACCAATTTTGCCAACAACCTCCAATCTTATCCTCATGAAATTAAGTTCAAAATAATTTAAACTTAAATTCATAAACTATCATATAGTATACTTTTCATGCGCATAATTCAGCCCTAGAAGGGGTCCAAATATATTGAGTAGTTGCATTCAAAATTTGAATCAACTCACCCACTGATTCCCTCAACCACCAAATCTGAATGGAGCTTTGTTTTAAGTGATAAGATGACATTCTTATCACTCAAATTTGCGCCCCAAACAGCCCAAGGATGTGCTCCAAAGATGCTTCTTGATCCAAGGAATATGTTCCAATAAGATCCTGTCTTATCCTTTTGTTATGAAACAACTTTTCAAAGCCAATTCAAATTCGAATTCAAACACTTGAATTCAAATGTTCAAACATTTAAATTCAAAATTCAAAATTTCAAATTTCAAATTCAAAATTCAAATTTTCAAAATTCAAAATTTCAAATTTAAAATTCAAAATTCGAATTTCAAAATTCAAATTTCAAAATTCAAATTCCAAATTCAAATTTCAAAATTCAAATATCAAATTTCAAATTCAAAATTCGAATTTCAAAATTTAAATTCCAAATTCAAATTTCAAAATTCAAAATTCAAATTCAAAATTCGAAATTCAAATATTTGATCATTAATTTAACTAATTAAATTAATTAGTAATGGCTTGGACTATCCAAGTCCATTACTAAGCTCCATCCACCACCCACCTATTTAGGTGGGCTTCCAAACAGTTTCTTGGGCTAACAACCATTATTAGGCCCAATACCTTTAAAGCTAGTCCATCATGACTACAAGGTGTTAGTGTGTGACCCATTAGGTCCAACTTAGCTTCTGACATAACTGGGCTTGGGCCCAACAAGCCCACAACCCAATTAATGACAACACAGAGCACTAGCAATGCTTTGTTGCCCCAGAACTAGTCAGATTAATGACTTGATCATCCTATTGCATATATTTGGTTACCGTATGTATTTCCCTTCGTCTCGGTTATCTTCCCATTAACCTAGGGTAAGGAAATGTATCAACCCCTGCGGTTTATGGTAAGCTATATTCGAAATAGGAAATCTTCAATTTACTGACTCTAAAGGCAGATCATCTAATGATCTCTTTTACTATGCATAGATTCCCGAGTCCCTGTAAATGTCATCCTAATTTCTCCGGTTTACAGATAACCTAATCTCTCACAGAGATTTGACGAATTCCTTCAGCTTATTACCCTATCCCTGTGCCCTTTAAGGACACGCCCAACAGTATACCTTTGAGTCTCCATGTTTCAGGCAGACGAGGCATACAATCAAAACATGCCTTCAAGAACACAATCTAGGTAATAACTTCTGGTCTAAGAAAAGACATACCCAAACATAAAGAGATTACTCTAATGACACTATCTGTGAGATTTCCTCATAGAGTCTCTTTTTGGGTCTTCAGTGCGAGCTATACTCTTATAGGTCCACCCACGACTTTAGCTAAGATATCTCCATATCTGCAACTCATGAGGTCTTTACCTTGTATCCATATACAAGTAGATAAGTCGTACTAGTCTTACTCGAGATCACTGATCCCCAAACTCAGTGTCTCTAGACTAGGAACATATAATTAGGAATAGACATGCAATATCCTTGAATCCTTATGATCGTGATCTCATCACAGATACTCAAGAGATACATGTTCTATTACAAGGGGTTTATCCAATTTGTTCATATAATATTAACAGTAATATCGAGAAACAATATGAAACTGAATAAATAGTGCTTTCATTTATTTGCGACAAACAAAGTTCTACATCTAGTGTCCTTTATTTAATCAAAAGACTGTCTCTAGGAAACCCATATGCTAACAAGCTCCCACTTGGCCTAGAGCCAATCAGACCTAAGTCGTATGCCCAAAGCCTCATAATGACTATCATGTTTTCTCTGAGAAACAGCCTTTGTCAGAGAATCGGCCAGATTATCGTCTGTGGGAACATAATCCATTTTTACATCATTCCTATCAATGATTTCTCTAATCAAATGATATCTGCTGAGCACGTGTTTAGATCTTTGATGAGACCTAGGTTCATTTGACTGCGCAATGGCTCCTGTGTTGTCGCAAAGCAACTGTATGGGCTCATCCACGCTTTGAACCACCCTTAGTTCATTTATGAACTTCTTGATCCACACTGCCTCCTTAGCTGCTTCTGAAGCAGCTATGTATTCAGCCTCTGTCATTGAATCTGCTGTTGTCTCCTACTTGGAACTTTTCAAAACACTGCCCCACCATTTAAGGTGAATACGAATCCTGACTGTGACTTGCAGTCATCTTTGTCACTTTGAAAGCTGGCATCAGTGAACCCTTTCACTGTTAACTCATTAACCCCACCATAGACCAGAAATGCATCCTTGGTTCTTCTTAAGTATTTAAGGATGGTTTTGACTGTCGTCCAGTGACCCTCTCCAGGGTCTGACTGGTATCTGCTCATAATGCTTAAAGCATATGAGACATCTGGTCTCGTACATATCATAGCATACATGATGGATCCAATAGCCGAAGCGTATGGAATTCCACTCATGCGATCCTTCTCAGGCTGTGACTTAGGACACATATCCCTTGATAGGTGTACCCCATGACTGACAGGAAGAAAACCCTTTTTCGACCCTTCCATGCTAAACCTCTTTAGCATCTTGTCAACGTACGTGGATTGAGATAAATCCAGCAGCCTCTTGGATCTATCTCTATAGATCTCTATACCAAGTATAAAGGCTGCCTCTCCCAAATCCTTCATGGTAAAGTTTTCTGAAAGCCACTCTTTCGTTATTTTTAATGTGGGGATGTCATTTCCTATTAGCAATATGTCATCTACATAGAGCACTAGGAAGACGACATTACTCCCACTAACCTTTCTGTAAACACAAGGTTCATCCTCGTTCTTGATAAAACCGTTACTCTTCACGACTTCATCAAAACGTATATTCCAATTCCTTGATGCTTGCTTTAGCCCATATATTGACCTTTGTAGTTTGCATACCATATGCTCCTGATCTTTGATTTCAAAGCCTTCAGGTTGTGTCATGTACACTTCCTCCTTCAAGAACCCATTCAAGAAGGCGGTCTTGACATCCATTTGCCAAAATTCATAGTCGCGGTATGCTGCTATTGCAAGCATGATCCTAATAGATTTGATCATGGCAACTGGTGAGAAAGTTTCATCATAGTCAACTCCTTGTCTTTGACGATACCCTTTCGCCACCAACCTAGCTTTGTAGGTCTGAACGTTGCCATCTGCATCAGTCTTTCTTTTAAAGACCCATTTATTACCGATAGGAACTATTCCTTGCGGTTTAGGAACCAAGGTCCATAACTTGTTCTGATACATCGAATCCATTTCAGATTCCATGGCTTCAAGCCATTTTGAGGAGTCAACATCTTTGACTGCCTCCTCGTAGTTACTTGGTTCATCATCCTCAACAGTTTGCTGATTCTCAATCACAAACTCGTACCTCTCAGGTGGGGTCTCTTACCACTCCATATCTCATATGGTGTGGTCTGAACAGATTTAGACGGTACCCTATTTAGAAGGTATGCCGCTGTGTCTAAGGCATATCCCCAAAACAATTTTGGAAGTTGAGTCTAACTCATTATAGACCTAACCATGTCTAACACAGTCATGTTTCTCCTGACACCGTTTTGGTGTGGTGTGTTAAGTGCAGTAAACTGCGAGAAAATTCTATTTTCTCTCTGATAATCCCGAAACTTATGACTCAAATATTCACCATCACGATCTGATTGCAATGACTTAACCATCTTGCCACGCCGTTTCTCTACTTCATCAGTAAATGAAATAGGAGTTTCCTCCTCTAGCCACAATATACATTGGGCCACATAAATCACAGTGAATGAGTTCTAATAACTCACTATCCCTATGAATCTCAAGCCCTTTGGGCATTGATGAATCATTTTCCTAGCTAGACAAGATTCATACTGTCCATAGGATTCCAAATCCTTAGAGTCCAGGTATCCATCTATATGAATCCTAGACAATCTTGTTTCATTTATGTGCCCTAGTCTATAGTGCCAAAGATAGGATTGATTATCTATCCTAGGTCATTTCACATCTTCATTGAGCACTTTAGTTCCCATTTCCAAAACATACAAGCCATTAATTAAAGGAGCGTACCAAAACAATATCATTCAAAATGATAGAAAATGTATCATCCTTAATAGTTAAAGCAAAACCATCTTGTTCTAAACAAGAAATAATATTTCCAGAAATGTCGGGAACATAAAGACAATTATTCAAATGCAATAAGGTGTCCGTAGGCTAATGAGGTCGGTATCCCCACCAGCATGAGCAGCAACTCTTGCTTCATCACCTGCGCGGGGTCCACCTCGTTCTTCTCCAATCTTCTAGGCTCCTAAGCACTTGCAACACATTGCAGATAATAAGAACCATAACCGGTATCCAATACCTTATAAAGTTGGATTAGCATAAGAACAATTTATCTCAATCATGTGAATACCTGAGGTTGAAGCATCACCATGCTCCTTTACACTCTTCAGGTAGTCTGGACAATTCCTTTTCCAATGGCCATATTTGCCACAATGGAAGCACACAACATCACTTTTGTCCTTGGGTACTCCCTTACCTTTCTTTTTGCCCTTTTTCTTATTGGATTTACCTTTGGGATTAAGGGAGTTGCCTTTTGCAGGCTCCTTGCCCTTACCCATGGCCCTTTCAGGCCCACCAATCATAAGAGCTTGTGTCTCATCCTTCTTGATAGACATTTCAGCAGTCGTTAACATCCTTAACAACTCTGGCAAGCTCACAAGCATCCCATGCATGTTGTAATCCATTATGAATTCACTGAAAGAAGGAGGAAGTGATGATAGAACTAAGTCATCAATTAATTCAGCATCCATTGTGAACCCTAGACCCTCTAGCTTCTCAATGAGTGCCATCATCTTCAGTGCATAGCGGTTAAAACACATGCCTTCAGTCATCTTGCACAGGAACAATTCCCTAAAATACTTATAGGGGAGTATTCAGATACCTTGTGGTATTCGGATACTGCAGTTAAAGTATTCAGATACTTTCTATGGTGCGAATGCTTTAGGGAAAGTATTGGGATACTTTCTGTGGACATGGAGTATTCGAATACTCATTGAGGAGTATTCGAATACTTCCTACAGATTAAGCCTAAAATCACTTAAAACAAGTTGGAAAGTCTTAAACACTATGTAGAACCTTAATGGAACTTTGGGCTATCAATATTAATGATATTTCTGGTATGAACAGACCGTGACCTTGCTATTTGGTGACCCGGGGTTTTTAGCTTGAGATTGATAGCTTGACAGGTAAATTTTCGTGTCCTCGGTTTTGTCCATTATTGGTACCACCATACCTCATGGAGGGATAGTTATATGCATGATGTGTTTTTTGAAATTATCTGATGAATATTGATATGCTATTAAGCCGAATTTGAGTTCAACTGCCATATGATATGTATGTGATGTTTCACCTAGATGGTAACCCTTAAGTATGTGGAGACATACAAAATGGTAACTCCGTGGGTGAAGTACAGGCGAGGAGCTATCTACTGTAGGTTGTAGATGTATGTAAACCCTATCTTTTTTTCTCTGGCCAGTAGGATGCTTGCACACATGACATGGATATATGCTGCATTGCACAAATTATGAAATTATATTGTTATTCTGTTTTAGAACTTATATTGCACATATAAGTGAGCTTGGGGTGGAGAGATCCTTGAGGATTCCTTGTCTTACTGAGATTTCTTTTTAGAGATCTCACCCCGTGTTGGGGCACATTTTCAGGTACAGGAACCTCGAGGGTTGAGACCTCTGGCGGCAGGAGGCCAGAGTTAAGTTGACCGATGCATGCTTACTATTTTATCTGTATTACATAATTATGCCTGATTCTCATTTATTGGCTATTATATTTTAGACATGATGACTGTGTTGTTTATTTGGTGAGCATGGGGGTTGTCCATGCCACATTGATATCAGACGTGTTGATTTTACTTGAGTTGTATAATTGTATCTGGATATTGTCCGGTGTACGGGCTGTAGTTCCGTGACTAGATGCAAATATATTGATGAGGTTCTTTGTAACACCCCGTGTATACCCGGTTTGTTAACATGTCATCGTATTAAGCCACACTTAATTAAAATGCGCAAAACTTTTTCTTTCATTCAATTATGACGTCATTATACTTAGCCAAGTTGATTACTTAATCATTGTCATAAAAACATCATCTGTATGTGAATTGCAAAGACAACTAACTGAGATACCTCAATTTATATAAATAAGTGAGTATCCAAGTCACAGAAATACGACACGTAGTCTGGACAATATTCTGATACATTATTAAAACACAAGTCCAAACTAAGACATAGTCAAGTCAACGTGGCATGGACAATCCCCATGCTCACCAAATAAACAACATAGCCAACAGAGTCTCAACAAAGTAGTCCATAAAGTGAAGTTAAAAGCATAACACAATAAACATGATCCAGCATCCAAGTATATAATCATAACAATAATCACTTAAGTCAGCTCCGGCCTCCTGCTGCTAGAGGTCTCAACCCCAGTGTTACCTGAACCTGAAATGGTGCCCCAAACGTGGGGTGAGATCTCTAAACAGAAATCTCAGTAAGACAAGGGGCCCTCAAGGATCTTCCGTCCCAAGCTCACTTACATGTGCAATATAAGTCCAAAAAGCTGTAATTCAATATAAGTTCCAAAATAGTGCAATGTAGCAGATAATCATGTCATGTGTGTCATAACTATTCTACTGATCAGGGAAATACAGGAATACGTCTATTATCCACACATAATGCAAGAGGCTACTTGAACCCACCCACGGCCTCACCATCTTGTATGACGCCACATACTCAGGCTTACCGTCTAAGTGGAAACAACTCATACATATTATAAGCCATTGCACATATCAGCTCAAAAGCATTTCAAGTATAAAAGCATGTAACACAGCATGCATATAAACTATCCCCCCATGGGGTATGGTGGAACCACAACATGGCTAAATCGAGGACACGAAAGCTTACCTTGCAAGCTAACTATCTAATGCCAAGAGTCCACACTAGCTTAATGTCCACACACAACACAATCATAATCTGTTTTGGACCAACAATCACATCAATAACCATAGCTCATAAGCCTAAACATAAAGACAACGCTTCTCTCTTACGTTTTACGTCTTTAGGCTTCCCACAAAGCCATAAGCCCTTAATCATTATGTTCTGACTTAGTTTAATTATTACAGAAGTTCAACTTCATCAATATAGGGTCCACAAACCTAGAATACCATTTTGTATGAACAGTACCTTCATTGTTCTCGAAAACCTAGAATATCTGAATATATGTCGGGGGCATATCCGGATATCAATATCCGGATATCATATCCGGATATGCATATCCATATATCCACAGACCCCATATCCGGATATTTCACGACAGAATGCAGTTTTGCATTTCGCAAGATATCCTTCCCAAAGTTGGTTCATTTCACGATTTCAGAAGCTTAGACATGCATTTCTAGGTGTGTTTAACCTTATCCAACCTTAGGTTATGATCTTAAGTTCATTACATGCATCAAGGCTCCATTTTTAACTAAGAAAGCTCAGGAAAAAAGGTGGTGATCATACCCCAAGTTCAAAGCAGCAATGGATGATGCTCTTGGAGCTCACTTGAAGCTCCCAAAGTCCAGCACACACAAGGACACGAAAATGCCACACCAAGAAGGGTCCTTTCTCCACAAAGATGGCTTCTTGGACCTCAAAATGCCATGACAATGGCCTCACCTTTACAACTCAGAGACACAGCCCCTACACTGACCCCTCACAGCCACAATCACTCAGAAAAGGTGCTCCTTTCACCCTCACAAGGCTTTCCTACACTATCTCTAGGTGTTTAGGTGAAGGTTCAAGGAAGAAAATGGTCACAAAGCTCACAAAAATGGAAGAGAAAGCAATGGAATAGTGTCACACTGATCAGCTCCTCCAAGAGGTCACGTAGAAGTTGTATGGCCTAGGGTTTTGGGCCAAGTTATGTATTTATAGCTAGGGGTGGCAACACCGGTTTTGACCCGCGGGTTGATCCGTGACACGACCAATCAAAACGTGTAAGAACACGCACCGCTAATTAAGGTAATTAATGAATTAATTATGATAATTAGGAAATGATTCCATAATTGACCCTAATAATTATTATGAGGCCTTAATAATCATAACTAGTGGGTAAGAATGCTGAAAGTCGCTTTTCGGAAGAAAAGTGAAGATACCGGTTCTGCTACCCGGTATAAACGCGTACCGGAAAAGTATTCCGGAAAATTATAACGAAGGCATGATAGTTACTAGAATATTATGTAGGACTTGTAAAACAAGTTTCAAGTCAAAATAATGTGATCTGATGCCAGAACTGATACTGGCTATGGAAAAGCGCGTACCGGAAAGGTACTCCGAAAAATAAAATAAAAGTATGAAAAATCTTAGAAAAATGTGTAGGTCTAGATTCCAAAGTTTGGGATCAAGATTTTTTGTGTTGCAATTACGGCTAATACTGCGCGGTATGACTTAAGTGGCTATATATGCTAAATGGCACAAGTTTCTAGGTCAAAAATATGCAGCCTCCTACGTGAATAGTGTTGGTGTGTGAGCTCTCTTTGCTGCATATAACACCTCAAATATTTAAATGTTTATTTTTATATTATATTATGAAATGAAAGTTGGTGGATTAGTGAAAATCCAAGGTTATGGCCAAAAAGGGGCAAAAAGGGCAAAATGGTAATTTGCCAACCGTGTGTTATGAGGCTTAAATACTGAGTTAGAGATTTCATATGACAAAAGTAATGCTGGAAATGGAATCAGGGCGGAAAATTGAGTAAATAGGCAAAATTGGGAAAAATTGATGAATAGTGAATTTTTAAGTGTTAAAATACTGTGATATGAGTGTACCGATAGGTGTGAAATTTTTATCATTATTTTGGAGAAATAAAAATATATCATGGACTGGAAAAATATTTAGATTAAGGAATTGTGATCGGAATTTTTATCGGAGTTAAAGTTAGATCGCGTGTGGGACCCGTGTGACCGAAGTCACTTGGCCCACCTCCTTTTTCTTCTTCTTTCCTCCTCCTTTCTCCCTTTTATGCGCGCTCCTTCCCCTGCAAAAGACCAAAAACCACCATTCTTCACATTTCTTCCCATTTCTTCGTTTCTCCACTGAATCGCTTGATTTTGGTGTTGAAATCTATCGTAAACAACCTTCCAAAGCCATTGGTAGCACTTAGAAGCCTTGAATCCACCTCTTTGGCCGCGTTTTTGAGCAACTCAGATTCGACCCATTAGTGTTGTTGGAGATTTCTTGGAGTTTTGATCTTCAAATGGTTTAGTGAAGCCTTGGTGGTGATCATACTACACATTGTAAGTATATTTGTGGTCTTTTGATGGTTGATTTCTTAGATCTATGAATTTGTGTGCTAAGCTTTGATTTTAGATGTGTGATGATAGAGAGCCCAAATGGAAAAATGCTATTAGATGAAAAGGCCTTAGAATCATGTTTGTAAGCTAGAAATGCTATGTTAAATTTTGGTGAAAAATATAAGTTTTAACTTAGAGGAATTTGAGGAATTTTCATGAAAAGTGAGTTTTGGTGTAATTTGGATTTGATGATTGTTGTAGGGTGCCTCACACGGTTGGAATTGTGAAAAGTTGATTTGGAGCATACGTTTGGAACGGTGTTGCTCGTGTTAAGGTAAACTCTTGGAACTTGGGTTTAATCCCTAGTGAGCTCCACCACACCTAGAGGAAGGTCGTGGTTGGATTATGTAGTGATGACATGATGTGTTTGTGTGCTTGTATGCATATTGCTTGTATTGTGTGAAAATTGTGTGGTCACTGGCCAGTTGACGAGTGGAGTTTGGACATCCGCTGGGTTCATCCTTGTGAGAATGCCAGTCGGGTATTGCCGTGGAGTCGACTCTGGGAGCGGCGCCAGGATGATCCAAACGTGGGACGTCCGCCGGATAGGGCTCATGAGGAGTTCCGGTTGGGTATTGCCATGGAGTCTTCTCAACCATGGGAGAGGCGCCAGGACGGTCTCGGGAGTTATATGATGGAGTCCTTGAACATGAATCCATGAGTGGATGTTCTTGGGTGTCTCCAGGTGGATGGTGATATTGTTTTACTTGCATATCATATTATGTCATTTTGGTACATTTTAGTGAGCCATGGAGTGGAGAGAGCCTCTAGCTCCATTGGTTTACTGAGATATATCCGTATATCTCACCCCGTGTTTGGGGGACCACATTTCAGGTCACTATGAGCCGGGAGGAGCTTCGGGCAAGAAGCCCGCATAGTGGACGTTGGATTGGCATGCGGTGCATTGGGATTGCATGGCTTTTTGGAGGAGTTTATGGAGTGCACATAGCATACCATTAGTATTTTGAGACTTAGGTCATGAACATATTGCATGATGTTATTTCCATGCTTTTGTTAGTGTTCATGGTCATATGCTAAGTCTTGTTTATGTTTTATTATTCATGGCTTGGATAACTGTATATTTTGAGTGAGCATGGGACTTGTCCATTGCCACAATCATAGCCTTGAAGTCTTGATGTGTGATGTTGTAAAAATGGTCCATATTTGCATGTAAATGGCCATTATTTTGAGGATGATGTAAATGATGTTAAACTTAAGGAAAATGCATGATGGAAGGGCCTAGAGCCAACATTATGACATGATTATGTGTTATGTGGAGTACCAAGGGGTTAGGGATGGATTACACAACCTTTCTTGGGCTCAAAACTGCTGTAATCTGTCATTTTGCTGCATAGTAATCGATTACCCAAGCATGGTAATCGATTACCATGCAACAGGGGACGAAAAATTGGCTACTGTCTGCACTGGTAATCGATTACTGGCCTTTGGTAATCGATTACCATGTGAGGTAATCGATTACCAAGAGTTGGTAATCGATTACCAGAACAGAGGATTGAGAAAATTGGCTACTGCCTCATTTTTGACAGGTGGTAATCGATTACCACCCACTGGTAATCGATTACCACAGTGTAATTTTCGAAAATTCAGTTTTTTCTAGACTAAAAGAAAGGGGTATAACTTGATGGGTAGAACTCCAAATGATACGTGGTTTGAAACCACGCGTAGACAACGTAAAGGACTACAACTTGGTAAAATGAGAGAGTAAGATTGTGAGTTTAAATGAATTGAATAAAAAGAAAGATGAATGATGTTAGCAAATTGTATGCTTCCGCAAAATGCTTTTACAATTATAGTGTTGTTTTAATTGATTACGGAAAATGTATTGAGGTAAGAAAAGGAACGTGTTAAAAGAAAAATTTGCCCGTAATTTAATTAATCCAATTACTGTGACTGTAACTGCGCTTAATATCATAATCAATGTTAACAATACCGGTGTACAACGGGCTGTTACATTTTATGGTATCAGAGCAGTTTTGTTTAGGGAACTCTGATTGTTTGTGTATGTTGTATCTTGTGTGTCATAGCTATCTGTGAACTATTTATGATTAATGTATATGTGATTCCTCAGTGTGGGTCTGATCAACTCATTCCTTTGTGTTACATGTACAGATATCATGAGTAGGGCACGAGGTCGCCGTGGGGCACGTGGTGCAGGTCCTTTGCCACCGGATCCGGTCACTGCAGTACTGAATGCTCTGCAGGCGGAAACGGCTGCAAATAGAAATATGACTGAGAACCTGATGAAAGCTAATCAGGATATGATGCAGGCCTTTATGGCTGAGATGAGGGCGGATAGAGGTCGTCCTAGGAGGGAGAATACACCTCCACATACGGCTACGGTGACTCCTACACCGACGCCATCTGTTACTCCTCAACAGGGGGAGAGTGGGGCTAGTCACCACACTGGTGAGACTAGTCATCATACTACTACGGACCCTAGCTATGTTCCTGATCCGTCATCTGTTGCCCAATCTACTGGGGCTGCTGGGCAGGTGCTTGACAATGCTGATGATGAGCGTAGGCTCATATCTTTTAGAAAACATAAGCCACCCGCATTTCTGGGGTCAAGGGACCCAAAGGAGGTCACTGCTTGGTTGAGGGGTATGGACAAGATTTTTCAAGTTATGAGATGCCAAGATCCGCAGAAGTTATTGTACTCCGTTTATATGCTGGAGGGTGATGCCCAGGAGTGGTGGGACAATGTGTCTCGCCCATTTGTTATTCAGGGTGAGGTCCTTACTTGGACTTTGTTCGAAGGATTATTTCATGAAGAATATTTTCCCCGTGATGTTCGGGAGGCAAAGCAAGGTGAATTCGATAATTTGGTACAGGGAGTTATGACTGTGGATGCCTATGTGGCAAAATTTAATGAGCTTGTGAAGTTTGCTAATTATGGAGGTACTCTACCTACTCCGGAATTCTTGTCAGCTAAATTTCAAAGAGGGCTGAGTGAGAAGATTGCAAAAAGAATGTCAAATACTGCGGTGAGAAACTTTGCTGATTTGGTGACCCAATGTAAGAGGGTCGAGACTGTTTATGGAAGGTATCCGAAATCTGAGTCGACAAAAGAGCAAGATGTTAAGAGGACACCTGGTCCTTCTAGTAATACCAACAGAGGAGGTTTTAATAATAATAATAGAGGTAGGGGGTTGCATGTGAGGCAGCCTCCTGGTCAGTTCAAGAGGGGTGGAAATACTGGTGGTGGTGGTGCTTCGAACAGATATTTTACCCCACAATGTGGGAAGTGTGGGAAATACCACAGAGGTGTATGTGGTGCTGGTACGTCGAATTGTTTTAGATGTGGTCAGAGTGGCCACATTGCTAGAAATTGTACATCTTCTTCGGGGCAGGCTGCGAATCTGCAGGCCTTGCCGCCAGCTACTACTACTACTGCTACTCCTATTGCTGTTGTTCCTACTGTGGGACGAGTTTATACTACAAATGCACAACGTACTGAAAAGGCTCCGAATTTGGTTAAAGGTATAATTTTTCTATCTAATGTTGATTTATCTGTATTGTTTGATTCGGGAGCAACACATTCATTTGTGGCGGACTATGTGGCTAAGGCGTTGGACTTAAAGGTAACACGGATGGTTCCTCCGATGCGTATTACTACCGCTACAGGAAAGGTTAGTGAGTCGTCTTGGATCTGTGAAGATGTGAAGTTTACTTATTTAGGCAGGGGTTACACCATTGATTTAATTATCTTACCCCTGGCCTCTGTCAATTTGATTTTGGGGATGGATTGGTTGTCTCGGAACTGCGCAATGATTGATTGCTGCGGGAAGAGGTTGTTGCTATCTCACGAGAGGCCGTCTGTTTGTCCGTCTTTATATTTGTCTGTCAGTCAAACGGTGAAAGCCTTGAAGGCTGGAGATTTGGGTTATGTCTTGTTGGGCGGATTGGTGGGTGATAAAAAGGAAGAGATTTCTGCTATACCAGTTGTTAATGAGTATGAAGAGGTATTTCCGGATGAGATACCGGAATTCCCGCCTGAGAGAGAGATTGAATTCTCGATTGATTTATTGCCTGGTGTGGGGCCGATCTCCTTGGCTCCATACCGGATGTCGCCACTTGAGTTGGCTGAGTTGAAGAAACATATTGAAGAATTGTCTGCGAAGAATTTTATTAGGCCGAGTGTGTCCCCGTGGGGAGCACCGGTGATATTTGTAAAGAAAAAGGATGGTAGTATGAGATTGTGCACTGACTACCGACAGCTGAATAAAGTGACTATTAAGAACCGGTACCCATTACCGCGTATTGATGATTTATTAGATCAGTTGAGGGGTGCCTGTGTGTTTTCAAAGATTGATCTCCGGTCCGGATATCACCAGATTCGGATTAAACCGGAGGATGTACCTAAAACAGCTTTCCGATCCAGATATGGACATTTTGAATATCAAGTGATTCCTTTCGGGCTTACTAATGCCCCTGCGGTGTTCATGGACTATATGAACCGCATCTTTAAACCGTATTTGGACCAGTTTGTAATTGTGTTCATTGATGACATTTTGATCTATTCTAAGAGTAAGGAGGAGCACGTCGACCATTTGAGGACTGTGTTGCAGGTGTTGAAAGATAAGAAGTTATATGCTAAACCGTCTAAGTGTGAATTCTGGTTGTCTGAGGTGCAATTTTTGGGTCATGTTATTTCTGCAAGCGGTGTTGCAGTGGATCCAAGCAAGATCGAAGCGGTGAGTGACTGGGAAAGACCTAAGACTGTGACTGAGATTAGAAGTTTTCTGGGGCTTGCTGGCTATTATCGCCGGTTTATACAGGGATTTTCTGCAATGGTTCTACCGTTGACCCGATTGACACGGAAGGATACTCCTTTTGTGTGGACCCAGGAATGTGAGGACTGTTTTCTACTACTGAAAGAGAAATTGACCACTGCTCCGGTGTTGACCTTACCTGATCCGGAGGGTGAGTTTGTATTATATTGTGATGCTTCTAAGAAAGGTTTAGGGAGCGTGCTGATGCAGGAAGGAAAAGTGATTGCATATGCGTCTAGGCAGTTAAGGCCGCATGAAGAAAATTATCCGACGCATGACTTAGAATTGGCTGCTATTGTGTTTGCCTTGAAAATTTGGAGGCATTTTCTGTATGGGATGAAATTTGCTGTGTTCAGCGACCATAAGAGTTTGAAATATTTATTTGATCAGAAGGAGCTGAATATGAGGCAGCGTAGATGGGTTGAATTCCTGAAAGATTATGACTTTGAGCTGAAATACCACCCGGGAAAGGCTAATGTTGTGGCAGATGCACTGAGTAGGAAGTCTGTCAATTTATCTCATATGATGATGTGGGACAATGAAGTGATTGAGCAATTCCGTGATATGAAAATAACGGATTTCTTTGCAGGAAGAATGTGTGATATGGAGTTGACTCGGATTGAAAACGAGCTGCACGAGAAGATTAAAGAGACTCAGGTTCGCAATGAAAGTATAAAGTATTTGAAAGGCCAGAGTGGCATATCTGTTAATGAGCAGGGATTGTTGTTATATCAGGGCAGGATTGTTGTGCCCAAGGAACTCGAAGAGGAAGTTATGACTGAGGCCCATAAGGGTCAATATGCTATCCACCCAGGTGCCACAAAGATGTACCAAGATTTGAAAGTTAAGTTCTGGTGGCCTGGGATGAAAAGGGATGTCGCCGAGTACGTCTCTAAGTGCTTGGTGTGTCAGAAAGTGAAAATAGAGCATCAGAAACCTGCTGGATTACTTCAGCCGCTGGATATACCTGAATGGAAATGGGAGAGTATTTCAATGGATTTTGTTGTGGGATTGCCGCGAACTCAAGCTGGTTATGATTCGATTTGGGTTATTGTGGACCGACTCACGAAGTCTGCACATTTTCTACCAGTACGAGTGGATTACACTACGGAAAAGTTGGCAACACTTTATGTAAAGGAGATTGTTAGACTCCATGGGATACCGATTAGCATTGTGAGTGATCGGGACCCGAAGTTTACTTCGCGATTTTGGGGAGCTTTGCAGCAGGCTTTTGGCACTCAGCTTCGACTGAGCACTGCTTATCACCCGCAGACTGATGGTCAGACCGAGAGGACCATACAGACACTTGAGGATATGTTGAGAGCTTGCACACTGGAACAGGGTAATGCCTGGGATAGGTACTTACCACTGGTGGAATTTTCTTATAATAACAGTTTTCATTCCAGTCTGGATATGGCACCATACGAGGTTTTGTATGGCAGGAGGTGTCGTACGCCCACTTGTTGGACTGAGGTAGGCGATAAAGAAAGATTTGGTCCGGATTTTGTGCAGGAAACAACAGTGCAAATTGAAATGATCAGAGAAAAGTTGAAACAGGCACAGAATCGGCAGAAAAGTTATTATGACAATAAGCATAGACCGCTGGAATTTGAGGAAGGTGACCATGTTTTCGTACGTTTGTCGCCGGTCACAGGTGTTGGCCGTGCGTTGGGTGTGAGGAAGCTGAGTCCACGGTTCATTGGGCCATATCAGATTATGAAAAGAGTAGGATTGGTGGCCTATCAGCTTGCCTTACCCCCGCAGTTGTCTAATTTACACGATGTTTTTCATGTGTCGCAGTTGCGACGTTATGTTCCGGATGAATCACATGTGGTGATGCCGGATAATATTGAAATCAGGGAGAACTTGAAGACTCCCACTGGTCCTATGGCAGTTTTGGATCGCAGTGAAAAGCGATTGAGAAGTAAAGTGATTCCCATGCTGAAGATTCAGTGGGAAGGCCGCACACCTGAGGAGGCTACTTGGGAGCGGGAGGACGAGATTCTCCGGCTGTATCCTGAGTTAGTGAGCAGGTATGATTTAATTTTGCGGACAAAATTTCAAAAAGGTGGGGTGAATATAACACCTCAAATATTTAAATGTTTATTTTTATATTATATTATGAAATGAAAGTTGGTGGATTAGTGAAAATCCAAGGTTATGGCCAAAAAGGGGCAAAAAGGGCAAAATGGTAATTTGCCAACCGTGTGTTATGAGGCTTAAATACTGAGTTAGAGATTTCATATGACAAAAGTAATGCTGGAAATGGAATCAGGGCGGAAAATTGAGTAAATAGGCAAAATTGGGAAAAATTGATGAATAGTGAATTTTTAAGTGTTAAAATACTGTGATGTGAGTGTACCGATAGGTGTGAAATTTTTATCATTATTTTGGAGAAATAAAAATATATCATGGACTGGAAAAATATTTAGATTAAGGAATTGTGATCGGAATTTTTATCGGAGTTAAAGTTAGATCGCATGTGGGACCCGTGTGACCGAAGTCACTTGGCCCACCTCCTTTTTCTTCTTCTTTCCTCCTCCTTTCTCCCTTTTATGCGCGCTCCTTCCCCTGCAAAAGACCAAAAACCACCATTCTTCACATTTCTTCCCATTTCTTCGTTTCTCCACCGAATCGCTTGATTTTGGTGTTGAAATCTATCGTAAACAACCTTCCAAAGCCATTGGTAGCACTTAGAAGCCTTGAATCCACCTCTTTGGCCGCGTTTTTGAGCAACTCAGATTCGACCCATTAGTGTTGTTGGAGATTTCTTGGAGTTTTGATCTTCAAATGGTTTAGTGAAGCCTTGGTGGTGATCATACTACACATTGTAAGTATATTTGTGGTCTTTTGATGGTTGATTTCTTAGATCTATGAATTTGTGTGCTAAGCTTTGATTTTAGATGTGTGATGATAGAGAGCCCAAATGGAAAAATGCTATTAGATGAAAAGGCCTTATAATCATGTTTGTAAGCTAGAAATGCTATGTTAAATTTTGGTGAAAAATATAAGTTTTAACTTAGAGGAATTTGAGGAATTTTCATGAAAAGTGAGTTTTGGTGTAATTTGGATTTGATGATTGTTGTAGGGTGCCTCACACGGTTGGAATTGTGAAAAGTTGATTTGGAGCATACGTTTGGAACGGTGTTGCTCGTGTTAAGGTAAACTCTTGGAACTTGGGTTTAATCCCTAGTGAGCTCCACCACACCTAGAGGAAGGTCGTGGTTGGATTATGTAGTGATGACATGATGTGTTTGTGTGCTTGTATGCATATTGCTTGTATTGTGTGAAAATTGTGTGGTCACTGGCCAGTTGACGAGTGGAGTTTGGACATCCGCTGGGTTCATCCTTGTGAGAATGCCAGTCGGGTATTGCCGTGGAGTCGACTCTGGGAGCGGCGCCAGGATGATCCAAACGTGGGACGTCCGCCGGATAGGGCTCATGAGGAGTTCCGGTTGGGTATTGCCATGGAGTCTTCTCAACCATGGGAGAGGCGCCAGGACGGTCTCGGGAGTTATATGATGGAGTCCTTGAACATGAATCCATGAGTGGATGTTCTTGGGTGTCTCCAGGTGGATGGTGATATTGTTTTACTTGCATATCATATTATGTCATTTTGGTACATTTTAGTGAGCCATGGAGTGGAGAGAGCCTCTAGCTCCATTGGTTTACTGAGATATATCCGTATATCTCACCCCGTGTTTGGGGGACCACATTTCAGGTCACTATGAGCCGGGAGGAGCTTCGGGCAAGAAGCCCGCATAGTGGACGTTGGATTGGCATGCGGTGCATTGGGATTGCATGGCTTTTTGGAGGAGTTTATGGAGTGCACATAGCATACCATTAGTATTTTGAGACTTAGGTCATGAACATATTGCATGATGTTATTTCCATGCTTTTGTTAGTGTTCATGGTCATATGCTAAGTCTTGTTTATGTTTTATTATTCATGGCTTGGATAACTGTATATTTTGAGTGAGCATGGGACTTGTCCATTGCCACAATCATAGCCTTGAAGTCTTGATGTGTGATGTTGTAAAAATGGTCCATATTTGCATGTAAATGGCCATTATTTTGAGGATGATGTAAATGATGTTAAACTTAAGGAAAATGCATGATGGAAGGGCCTAGAGCCAACATTAGGACATGATTATGTGTTATGTGGAGTACCAAGGGGTCAGGGATGGATTACACAACCTTTCTTGGGCTCAAAACTGCTGTAATCTGTCATTTTGCTACATAGTAATCGATTACCCAAGCATGGTAATCGATTACCATGCAACAGGGGACGAAAAATTGGCTACTGTCTGCACTGGTAATCGATTACTGGCCTTTGGTAATCGATTACCATGTGAGGTAATCGATTGCCAGAACAGAGGATTGAGAAAATTGGCTACTGCCTCATTTTTGACAGGTGGTAATCGATTACCACCCACTGGTAATCGATTACCACAGTGTAATTTTCGAAAATTCAGTTTTTTCTAGACTAAAAGAAAGGGGTATAACTTGATGGGTAGAACTCCAAATGGTACGTGGTTTGAAACCACGCGTAGGCAATGTAAAGGACTACAACTTGGTAAAATGAGAGAGTAAGATTGTGAGTTTAAATGAATTGAATAAAAAGAAAGATGAATGATGTTAGCAAATTGTATGCTTCCGCAAAATGATTTTACAATTATAGTGTTGTTTTAATTGATTACGGAAAATGTATTGAGGTAAGAAAAGGAACGTGTTAAAAGAAAAATTTGCCCGTAATTTAATTAATCCAATTACTGTGACTGTAACTGCGCTTAATATCATAATCAATGTTAACAATACCGGTGTACAACGGGCTGTTACACTGCACCTCCATCCTTTGTGCTCCATTGCCCTTCTTCTTCATTCTTTCGCCAAGTTATCACCTTTCATGCTTGTTCCATCACTTTAAACACTTGGTGAGGGTGAGAGTTAGCCTTAGGACTACATTGTTGGTCTCATTCTGAGCTGAGAAGGCTGTTTTGGGTGAGGGGGTGAGGCTGAGTTTGTGTCATGAAGGGAAGAAGCTTCAAGTAGCTTTCTTGGTGAAGAAAGAACTCACCTTGTTACTTCATTTTCGTCCTCCCAAAAGGTTGTACCTTGGAGCTGACTTGTGAGCTCCAAGAACACCATTGTTGAGCTGTTTCAAGCTTGGGGTAAGTTTCCTCATCCTTGATCATAGTTTTATGGCTTAAAGTTGATGTCTTTGCCATGTTTAATGAGTAAACAAGAAGGTAAAATGACTATGAACCTTAAACTGATTAAAGATGCATGCTTTAACATAGTTAAGTGTTAAATGTTGGATCTTTGGTGTGGATATTCACGAAATGCAGAAACTGCATTCTGTCGTGAGATATCCGGGTATTTGTCGAACAGATATCCGAATATCAATATCCGGATATGGTATCCGGATATTCATATCCGGATATGGAATCTGGGTATCTGGATATGGTATATCTTGATATTGTCAGTGTGATATCCGAATATTGCATATCCTGATATGTCCCTTGTAATATCCGGATATCCTGGGATTTCGCAGAACAGTAGCTGTGCTGTGTGAACAGTAAGCTATTGGGGGTTTGTGGACCCTAGATTAAGGAAGTTGAACTTCTGTAATTAATGAACTAAGTCAGAATCATATGATTAAGGACTTTTGGCTTTGTTGGGAGTCTTAAGACGTAAAACGTAAAGGAAAGGCGTAGTCTTTATGTTGTATGTTTGTGATGCATAATTAATGAGATATTATTGGTCCATAACAGATTGTGATACTGCTGCGTTTGGACTTGAGAGTGGTTGGACTCTTGGCTGGGACTGATTGCTTGCAAGGTAAGCTTTCGTGTCCTCGGTTTAGCCATGTTATGGTTCCACCATGTCCCATGGGGATGTGGTTTATGCATGTTGTGTTACATGCTTTGATGTTTTGGAAATGTTGTTGAGCTATTATATGCAATGTGCTTTTATGATATGCATGTGAGGTCCACCTATACGGTAAGCCTGAGTATGTAGCACATACAAGACGGTGAGGCTGTGGGTGAGGTGCAAGCGGTATTCCTTGTACTTATGTGGGTATAGACGTATTCCTGCATTTCTCTGGCCAGTAGATTTTATAAACACACATGGCATGAATATCTGCTGCACTGCATAGTTTTGGAACTTATATTGAATTACTGTTTTTAGAACTTATATTGCACATGTAAGTGAGCTTGGGGTGGAAGATCCTTGAGGACCCCTTGTCTTACTGAGATTTCTTGTTTAAAGATCTCACCCCACGTTTGGGGACGCTTATTTCAGGATCAGGTAATGTTGAGAGCTCAGGTGGCAGGAGGCCAGAGCTGAGTTGATATTTTATGACATGCTGGATGTTGACTGTTGTTATGTTTTTCCCGCTTGATTACGACATTATGTTGAGACTATTTTTGGGCATTGTTGCCTTATTTGGTTATTGTCTACTTAGTTAAAGTTGTAATTAAAGTATCAGGATTTATGGTCCAGGCTATGTTTGTAGTCCTGTGACTTAGATACTCTCTTATTATTTATATATGAGGTATTTCAGTTAGTTTTCTTGCAATTTACATACAGGCAGTATTTTATGAAATTGGTTAAGTAATCAAGTTGGCTAAGGTTAATGACATCATAATTGAATTAAAGAAAGATTTATTCCGCATTTTAATTAAGCGTGGCTTAATACGATAGTATGTTAAAAAATGGGTTAACACGGGCTGTTACATTTTATGGTATCAGAGCACTTTCTAGGGAAAAGCCTGTATGTATTGCAATAACTTAGGATGTTGCGTTGCGTGTCTACTTTGTGTTCTCTGTGATTGGTGCGTATTATGATAATGCATATGTGACCACATGGCGTGGGCCTGATCAACTCATTCTTGTGTAACTTGTGCAGAGTCATGGTGCCACCAAGGAGGAACCCTAGTACGAGCGAGGATCAACCGGATCTTATCCTGGCTGCATTAGCTGAGATGCAGGCGGCCCGACTAGCCAACCAGGAGGCTACGAGGTTGGCAAATCAGGCGATGCTAGACGCCATCAGAGAGGCGAACAGGCGAGCCACTGCTGAGGTTCTGGAGGAGAACCGGATGGCCAACATGACTATGATGAGGGTCATGTTGGAGGAGTTGAAGGCTGGTCCTGCTGCTGGCCAGTGTCCTCCACCTCCTCTACCACAGCCACCGCCTCCACCTCCACCTAGTCAACAGGAGGACACCCAGAGTCAGATGGGTGAGGGTAGTCATTTGATGGGGGCTTTGCAAACCATTCTCGTATTTGCTGAGGATCGTGACGAGATCGACCGCCGGCTGAATGCTTTCCGCAAGCATAAGCCACCTACTTTCGATGGGTCCTACGACCCCATTGCTGCTGCTAGATGGCTTCAGGCCCTGGACAAGATATTCAGGGTGATGTAGTGCACTGATCCGCAGAAGCTGATGTTCGCCATGTACATGCTGGAGGGCGGTGCCCATGAGTGGTGGACGAACACCTCTCAGGCGTTCGAGATGCAGGGGCATGTGATGACATGGCCATTCTTTGAGGATTACTTTTTGGGTCAGTACTTTCCTTATGATGCTCAGGAGAGGAAGCAGGGAGAGTTTGACAGATTGGTGCAGGGCTCGTTGTCTGTGGACGAGTACCTGGCCAAGTTTAATGAGCTGGTCAAGTTTGCTCATTTCCGTATGGCGAGGCCGACTCCTATTTTTCTTGCTGCTAAGTTCCGGAGGGGACTTAATGAGGACATTACTGGACATCTTGTTGGTTCTGCTTTGAGAGACTTCGGGGCTTTGGTACAGCAGTGCCGTGACATTGAGGACTACTACAGGGCGAGTCAGGCCAAGAAGGCCAAGATCGAGGTGCCACAGGGTATTGGTGGTTCTGCTTCCTGGAGAGACAGGAAGTATGGAAACAAGGGAAAGGGAAAACAGTTGGCGGCTAAGCAAGCGCCAAACCAGTTTAAAAAGACTTATACTCAGGGGAACACAGCGAGACCTCCTGCTCCCAGATGCTCGGGATGTGGGAAGTCCCATTTTGGGCCGTGTGCTACCGGTCAGTTGATATGCTTCCAGTGTGGCAAGGAGGGCCACTATTCCAGAGATTGCCCGACGGCGAGAGTTGCTGCAGTGCAGGCAGTGCCTCTACAGATGATTCCTACTTGGGCACCAGCCGTGCCACCTACTACTGGGCGTGTGTACACCCTTGATCGTCAGCAGTCGGACAGAGCTCCGAACCTAGTCAAAGGTACTGTTACCATTGGTGGTTCAGCTGTTGATGTGCTTTTTGATTCCGGGGCAACGCACTCTTTTGTTGCTACCCCTATTGTTGTGAGGCTTGAGTTGCCCAGTGATGTGCTTTCTCCACCGATGCGGGTGACCACCGCCACCGGAGAAAGATGTTTGACCTCCACTATCCATCGCGATGTAGCGTTTCAGTGGGATGGCCGTGACTTCTCGGTAGATCTGATAGGATTGCCGATGGCCAACTTGGAGATTATTATGGGCATGGATTGGCTGTCCAGAAACTGTGCATTGATTGATTGTTGTGCCAAGAGAGTGGTGATGTCTCCGGGTGGGTCCACAGCCAGTTCCTCACCGTTCATTTCAGTCCTGCAGGCGAGGAGGGCCTTGAGAGCAGGGGCATTTGGCTATGTCATGTTGGGAGGTTTGGTGAGTGGGACACAGGAGGATTTCACTGGAATTCCTGTGGTGAGGGAATTCCTCGAGGTGTTTTCCGAGGAGAGTCCTGAGTTTCCACCGCAGAGGGAGATAGAGTTCTCCATAGATTTATTGCCTGGTGTGGGGCCTATCTCATTGGCTCCATACCGGATGTCGCCACCGGAGTTGGCAGAGCTGAAGAAGCATATTGAGGAGCTTTCAGCGACATATTTCATTCGGCCGAGTGTGTCTCCTTGGGGAGCACCAGTTATTTTTGTAAAAAAGAAAGATAGGACTATGCGATTGTGCACCGACTACAGACAGTTGAACAAGGTGACAATCAAGAACAAGTATCCCCTTCCACGCATTGATGATTTGCTGGATCAGCTCAGGGGTGCTTGCGTATATTCCAAGATTGATCTTCGGTCCGGTTACCATCAGATACGGGTTAAGCCGGAGGATGTCCCAAAGACAACGTTTCGCTCGAGGTACGGGCATTATGAGTACTTGGTGATCCCGTTTTGACTCACCAATGCACCCGCAGTGTTCATGGACTACATGAACAGGATCTTCCAGTCGTACCTGGATTAGTTTGTGATCGTCTTCATTGACGACATCTTGATTTACTCCAAGACAGAGGAGGAGCATGCTGAGCACTTGAAGATTGTTTTGCAAGTGTTGAAAGAGAATAGGCTATATGCTAAGCCGTCAAAATGTGAGTTTTGGCTCAGGGCAGTGAAATTTCTGGGTCATGTGATTTCCGCTGATGGAGTTGCAGTTTATCCTAACAAGATTGAGGCCGTGATGGATTGGGAGAGGCCCAAGACGGTTACAGAAGTGAGAAGCTTCTTGGGTTTGGCTCGGTACTACAGGAGGTTCATAGAGGGATTCTCCAAGATGGTGCTACCAATGACTCGCCTTACCCGAAAGGAGACTCCATTCGTGTGGACACATGAGTGTGAGGAGTGCTTCCAGGAGTTGAAGGAGAGACTGACTACTGCTCTTGTGTTAGTCCTTCCTGATCCTGCGGAGCAGTTCGAGCTTTATTGTGATGCCTCTGGTAAAGGACTAGGCTGTGTGTTGATGCAGAAAGGGAAAGCTATTGCTTATACTTCAAGACAGTTGAAACCTCATGAGGAGAACTACCCGACTCACGACTTGGAGTTGGCAGCTATTGTTTTTGCTTTCAAGATTTGGAGGCATTACCTGTATGGCATGAAGTTTGCTGTATTCAGTGACCACAAGAGTCTGAAATATCTGTTTGACTAGAAGGAGTTGAACATGAGACAGAGGATATGGATGGAGTTCTTGAAGGACTATGATTTTGAGCTGAGGTATCATCCTGGCAAGGCCAATGTGGTAGCCGATGCTTTGAGTCGGAAATCCGTGAGCTTATCCAGCCTGATGATGAGCGACTATGAGGTGATTGAAAAATTCAGAGACTTGAGGGTGAACTCCTTGTTTGGGGGCGCACTGCTTGAGATGGAAACAGCATAAGTGATTAATGAGCTGATGGAAAAGATTAAAGAGGCGCAAGTGCAAAGAGAATGCCTTGATTATGTGAAGAACCAGGACGGTGTGTCTTGGAATGAGGATGGTATGTTGCTGTTTCAAAAGAGGGTTGTAATCCCTCGAGGGCCATTGACTGAGGAGGTTATGGCAGAGACTCATAAGGGCCAGTTTACTATCCACCCTGGTGCGACAAAAATGTACCAGGACTTAAAAAGAAATTTTTGGTGGCCGGGCATGAAGAAGGACATAGCGGTCTACGTGTCAAAATGTCTTATTTGTCAGAAAGTGAAGATTGAGCACCAGAAACCGTCTGGTAAACTTCAACCTCTTGTGATTCCACAGTGGAAGTGGGAGAGTATTTCCATGGACTTCGTGGTGGGATTGCTGAAGACTCAGGCTGGTTGTGACTCTATCTGGGTCATTGTGGATAGATTGACCAAATTTGCCCATTTTCTTCCAGTGAAGGTGAGATTCACTACAGAGCAGTTGGCCAAGCTATATGTCCGCGAGATTGTGAGGCTTCACGGGTGCCCGAGAGTATCATCAGTGATAGGGACCCGAAGTTCACATCTCGGTTCTGGGAGGCGCTGCAGGAGGCTTTTGGTACACAGCTGAGATTGAGTACCGCCTATCACCCTCAGACTGACGGACAGACTGAGCAGACCATCCAGACATTGGAGGACATGTTGAGAGCTTGCACATTGGAGCAGGGTTCTGCATGGGATAGGTACCTTCCGTTGGTAGAATTCTCGTACAACAACGGTTTTCATGCTAGTCTGGGCATGGCACCCTACGAGGCGCTGTATGGTAGGAGGTGTCGGACTCCTACTTGCTGGTCCGAGGTTGGAGACAAAGAGCTTTTTGGCTTGGACTTTGTCCAAGATACTACCCAGCAGATCCAGATGATCAGGGAAAAGTTGAAGCAGGCGCAGAATCGCCAGAAAAGCTACTACGATGTCAAGCATCGTCCACTGGAGTTCAGTGAGGGTGAGCACGTGTTTGTGAGGCTTTCACCTGTCACCGGTGTTGGACGGGCACTTGGAGTGAGGAAGTTGAGCCCGCGGTTCATTGGGCCCTACCAGATCCTTGGTAGAGTAGGACCTGTTGCCTATCGACTTGCCTTACCTCCGAACCTAGCCAACATCCACAACGTGTTTCACGTGTCTCAGCTTCGGAGATACATAGCAGATCCTTCGCACGTGGTGCAGCCGGATGATGTGGAGGTTCGGGAGAACCTAAAGACTCCTGTCGGACCACTCAAGATTCTCGATCGAGGCGAGAAACAGCTTAGAAGCAAGATTATTCCGATGGTCAAGGTGCAGTGGACTGGGCGTAGTCCCGAGGAGTGCACATGGGAGCGAGAGGATGAGCTTCTTCGGCAGTATCCCGACTTTCGAGACAGGTATGTTTCTGATTTTGAGGACAAAATCCTTAAAAAAAATGGGGTGAATGTAAGAACCCTCACCGCTAATTAAGGTAATTAATGAATTAATTATGATAATTAGGAAATGATTCCATAATTGACCCTAATAATTATTATGAGGCCTTAATAATCATAACTAGTGGGTAAGAATGCTGAAAGTCGCTTTTCGGAAGAAAAGTGCAGATACCGGTTCTGCTACCCGGTATAAACGCGTACCGGAAAAGTATTCCGGAAAATTATAATGAAGGCATGATAATTACTAGAATATTATGTAGGACTTGTAAAACGAGTTTCAAGTCAAAATAATGTGATCTGATGCCAGAACTGATACTGGCTATGGAAAAGAGCGTACCGGAAAGGTACTCCGAAAAATAAAACAAAAATATGAAAAATCTTAGAAAAATGTGTAGGTCTAGATTCCAAAGTTTGGGATCAAAATTTTTTGCGTTGCTATTAAGGCTAATACTGCGTGGTATGACTTAAGTGGCTATATATGCTAAATGGCACATGTGGCTATATATACTTCTAAGTTTCCTCATCCTTGATCATAGTTTTGTGGCTTAAAGTTGATGTTTTTGCCATGTTTAATGAGTAAACAAGAAGGTAAAATGAGTATGAACCTTAAACTGATTAAAGATGCATGCTTTAACGTAGTTAAGTGTTAAATGTTGGATCTTTGGTGTGGATATTCATGAAATGCCGAAACTGCATTCTGTCGTGAGATATCCGGGTATTTATCGAACAGATATCCGGTTATCAATATCAGGATATGGTATCCGGATATTCATATCCGGATATGGAATCTGGGTATCTGGATATGGTATATCTTGATATTGTCAGTGTGATATCCGGATATTGCATATCCGGATATGTCCCTTGTAATATCCGGATATCCTGGGATTTCGCAGAACAGTAGTTGTGCTGTGTGAACAGTAAGCTATTGGGGGTTTGTGGACCCTAGATTAAGGAAGTTGAACTTCTGTAATTAATGAACTAAGTCAGAATCATATGATTAAGGACTTATGGCTTTGTTGGGAGCCTTAAGACGTAAAGGAAAGGCGTAGTCTTTATGTTGTATGCTTGTGATGCATAATTAATGAGATATTATTGGTCCATAACAGATTGTGATACTGCTGTGTTTGGACTTGAGAGTGGTTGGAATCTTGGCTGGGATTGATTGCTTGCAAGGTAAGCTTTTGTGTCCTCGGTTTAGCTATGTTATGGTTCCACCATGTCCCATGGGGATGTGGTTTATGCATGCTGTGTTACATGCTTTGATGTTTTGGAAATGCTGTTGAGCTATTATATGCAATGTGCTTTTATGATATGCATGTGAGGTCCACCTATACGGTAAGCCTGAGTATGTAGCACATACAAGACGGTGAGGCTGTGGGTGAGGTGCAAGTGGTGTTCCTTGTACTTATGTGGGTATAGACATATTCCTGCATTTCTCTGGCCAGTAGATTTTATAAACACACATGGCATGAATATCTGCTGCACTGCATAGTTTTGGAACTTATATTGAATTACTGTTTTTAGAACTTATATTGCACATGTAAGTGAGCTTGGGGTGGAAGATCCTTGAGGACCCCTTGTCTTACTGAGATTTCTTGTTTAGAGATCTCACCCCACGTTTGGGGACGCTTATTTCAGGATCAGGTAATGTTGAGAGCTCAGGTGGCAGGAGGCCAGAGCTGAGTTGATATTTTATGACATGCTGACATGCTGGATGTTGACTGCTGTTATGTTTTTCCCGCTTGATTACGATATTATGTTGAGACTGTTTTTGGGCATTGTTACCTTATTTGGTGAGCATAGGGTTTGTCCATGCCACATGGATTTGTTATTGTCTACTTAGTTAAAGTTGTAATTAAAGTATCAGGATTTATGGTCCAGGCTATGTTTGTAGTCCTGTGACTTAGATACTCACTTATTATTTATATATGAGGTATTTCAGTTAGTTGTCTTGCAATTTACATACAGACAGTATTTTATGAAATTGGTTAAGTAATCAAGTCGGCTAAGTTTAATGACGTCATAATTGAATTAAAGAAAAAGTTATTAGGCATTTTAATTAAGCGTGGCTTAATACGATAGTATGTTAACAATCCGGGTTAACACGGGCTGTTACAAAATGCGTGTCGTGTTAACCCGCGGGTCATTACGGGTCGTGTATGGGTTGTGTAAATGTGAACCATTTTTTTTCGTGTTGGGTCACATTGTTAGCATATGGGTGTCCTAGAGACAATCTTTTGATTAAATAAAGGACACTAGATGTAGAACTTTGTTTGTCGCAAATAAATGAAAGCACTATTTATTCAGTTTCATATTGTTTCTCGATATTACTGTTAATATTATATGAACAAACTGGATAAACCCCTTGGAATAGAACAGGTATCTCTTGAGTATCTGTGATGAGATCACGATCATAAGGATTCAAGGATATTGCATGTCTATTCCTAATTATATGTTCCTAGTCTAGAGACACTGAGTTTGGGGATTAGTGATCTCGAGTAAGACTAGTACGACTTATCTACTTGTATATGGATACAAGGTAAAGACCTCGTGAGTTGCAGATATGGAGATATCTTAGCTAAAGTCGTGGGTGGACCTATAAGAGTATAGCTCGCACTGAAGACCCAAAAAGAGACTCTATGAGGAAATCTCACAGATAGTGTCATTAGAGTAATCTCTTTATGTTTGGGTATGTCTTTCCTTAGACCAGAAGTTATTACCTAGATTGTGTTCTTGAAGGCATGTTTTGATTGTATGCCTCGTCTGCCTGAAACATGGAGACTCAAAGGTATACTGTTGGGCGTGTCCTTAAAGGGCACAGGGATAGGGTAATAAGCTGAAGGAATTCGTCAAATCTCTGTGAGAGATTAGGTTATCTGTAAACCGGAGAAATCGGGATGACATTTACAGGGACTCGGGAATCTATGCATAGTAAAAGAGATCATGAGATGATCTGCCTTTAGAGTCAGTAAATTGAAGATTTCCTATTTCGAATAAAGCTTACCATAAACCGCAGGGGTTGATACATTTCCTTACCCTAGGTTAATGGGAAGATAACCGAGACGAAGGGAAATACATACGGTAACCAAATATATGCAATAGGATGATCAAGTCATTAATCTGACTAGTTCTGGGGCAACAAAGCATTGCTAGTGCGCTGTGTTGTCATTAATTGGGTTGTGGGCTTGTTGGGCCCAAGCCTAGTTATGTAAGAAGCTAAGTTGGACCTAATGGGTCACACACTAACACCTTGTAGTCATGATGGACTAGCTTTAAAGGTATTGGGTCTAATAATGGTTGTTAGCCCAAGAAGCTGTTTGGAAGCCCACCTAAATAGGTGGGTGGTGGATGGAGCTTAGTAATGGGCTTGGATAGTCCAAGCCATTACTAATTAATTTAATTAGTTAAATTAATGATCAAATATTTGAATTTCGAATTTTGAATTTGAATTTTGAATTTTGAAATTTGAATTTGGAATTTGAATTTTGAAATTCGAATTTTGAATTTGAAATTTGAAATTTGAATTTTGAATTTGGAATTTGAATTTTGAAATTCGAATTTTGAATTTTGAAATTGAAATTTGAAATTTTGAATTTTGAAATTTTGAATTTTGAATTTGAAATTTGAAATTTTGAATTTTCAATTTGAATGTTTGAACATTTGAATTCAAGTGTTTGAATTCGAATTTGAATTGGCTTTGAAAAGTTGTTTCATAACAAAAGGATAAGACACGATCTTATTGGAACATATTCCTTGGATCAAGAAGCATCTTTGGAGCACATCCTTGGGCTGTTTGGGGCGCAAATTTGAGTGATAAGAATGTCATCTTATCACTTAAAACAAACCTCCATTTAGATTTGGTGGTTGAGGGAATCAGTCGCTCAGTAGATTCAAATTTTGAATGCAACTACTCAATATATTTGGACCCCTTCTAGGGCTGAATTATGCGCATGAAAAGTATACTATATGATAGTTTATGAATTTAAGTTTAAATTATTTTGAACTTAATTTCATGAGGATAAGATTGGAGGTTGTTGGCAAAATTGGTTTTGCAACAGCTCCACCTTATCCTCCCCTGTTCCATGCGCAAATTTCAAATGAGTTTGAAAGTTGGTTTTCATTTTGAATTAATTAATTCTCTCCTCTCTTATCAAGGTGTGCGCATATAACAGTGGTTCCTCACCTTAGGGTTTTGTGAAGAAAACCTAGCCTACTCTCCTTCATCTTATGCATCATTCTGTAGGGTAGTTCACTACACCTTTCCAAACAGAATACCTAGCCTCCACCTTCACCACTTGTGCGCATAGCAAGCCTCACTGTGGTGTTCATGTGGTGGCTTTCAAGAAGGAGTTCTTGCATCATTGACGAACGGTGGTGTGGATCACCATTAGAGGGTTTGAACCCTTCAAGCCTGACATATGATCTCCCTGACTGATCAGGCCAAAAATAAGGTAACATCATGTTGTCTTAAAGCATGAACCTATGTGTGCATATATGTTTCCGCATTAAAAATTTTGTTTTTACACCTTACATGCATCGGCCTTCAAAGGCCAGTTTACTTTCAAGTGGTATCAGAGCCCGGTTGCTTTACCATCGGTGGGTGATGGTACCTTGTTTGTGAAAGGAGTTTTTCACGGTCAAAAATCTTTAAAGGGTTAAAGTTTAAATTCTGCATATGGATTTTGAATCACAAATCCTTTAAAGTGTTAAAGTTTTTGTTTTTATGAACATGTAAATTTGATTCTGTGTTCATAAAACATTATGCATCATGGTTTAGTTTCTTTTTCTTTATGAAAGTTTTAAAAGGAACACCCTTTTTGAAAGGGTAGATTCGGCCATGGAGAGTTCTAAGAGTACCTTGAATGATTTCTTATTTTTCTCCATGAATTGTGTCATGTTTATATGCATGAAATTTTGTGACAAAATTTATCATATAGTCACCTATATGATTCGGCCATGAAGAAGTTTATGGCTACATGCATGGTTTAATTTTGTTTTCTTTGAGAAAGAATTAACAAAATTTGAATTAAAATTGTTTTTAAATTCGGCCAATGAGAAATTTAAGATTATGAATCTTGATGTTATTTTGATGTTTAAATGTTAAATGTCAAAATATATGTGAAAATATTATGTGATAATATAATGTTTGTGTTTGCAAGTATTTCTCCAAAGTCAATTATGGAATTTATTTCTTAATTTCATAATTAAGTTATTTAAATTTCTAATTTAACGGTGCGGGTTACACGAGACTTCCAAGAGATTCCACTTAAGGTTGTAACTCTTTTGTATTTCCTTACGGAGTCCCACTTAAGGCTACACTCCTAGGAAATACTCAACAAGGAATCCCTCAAGAGGCTATGCTCCAAGGGAAATAGATATCTATGGTTCTACTAGCTAGAGAATTTGTATAATATACATATATCTCATTCATCATTATCAATGTTCTGTAAATGCATGATGTCTTGTTATAATACTATCATACACACTTATCGTTGTAACCATTGCTCCAATAGAGTATGGTGGAACATACAAGGGGATTAACCCCAAAGTCTAGAAGTTTACCTGTTATAGACTTTCGTTTACTGATCTTCGTAATGTAATCACATAACCATGAACTTACATTCTTTGGCAAAATTCAAGGAACTTGGTCATGAACCAATATTGATTTCAATGGTTGTTCCTCAACCACAATATCACAAGAATCAATCCTACAACACAAATAACACAACCACCAACTTTCAACACACCATTTACATGTCTTACATCATAACTTACACAATTGGTCGTGACTCATTTTTCAAGTTATGGCCAAGTGGTGATTTTATTGATTTTCCTTTGTCAATAAACAATCATAATCATGTTTAACAAAGGAACACATGTCTAAATCAACTTCTAATTTATCAAACCAGAAAATATCAAAGTTACTATTCATATCAACCTAGATTTATCAAAAATCCATGAAAATGTGAAATGGATTATGAAGTCTTACCACAAACCACCTTAGAATACTTGGAGGAGCAAACCCGAGCTTGGATGAACCAAAAACATTACCTACAATCCAAAATTCAAAAATTGCTCGACTTTGATGGGAATGATCTCTCTCTACCAAGCTTCCCAAACGAAAATGAGATGGGGGTTGTGTTTTGGGAAAGATTCTACGCATTTTTCATCTTGGAACCAGGTGCTTTCATCAACTATGGTAGAATCTAGGTTTTTGAAGCTTTCTTTTTTTCTCCAATATTGGGGTCTTCAGGTGAGAGGAGGAAGAAAGGACGATGGGGGTTCTAATTTTTTGGTGAGTTATGAAACATTTTGTCACTTAATGATACTTTTGTCAAGGTCAACTAAAGACACACATGTATTCATCATTATCAAATCTTTAGATGTAACTTTTTAATATTCTTTTATGGGTTTTATTAGTATCATGTTACATGATACAAGAAAACTTTCCTACACACATAATTAAGAGGTGGGGTCCACATGTTTCTTTTTCTTTCATCATTCCATTTTCTTTCTCTTCTTTATTGTGAGGGTAGGAAAATGTTCTTCTATCATGTAACATTATACTCATTAAACCCATATATAAGTTAGTAAAGGTAATTTTTAGTTGCTTTTTGATTTTTAAAATTTAACTAAAGATAAAATTTCATATTTCATCTTCTAATAAAGAATTTTTGAGTTTTTCTTAAGAGAAATCAGCAGTTATTGCAGATAAGTTATCTGCATTTATTTCCAAAACGATTTTGTTTTGGTATTGAAAAATTAAAAAATTATAATTATAAAGACTATAATAACCCTGAAATAAATTATAATTACAAAAATACCATGATTTTCGCCCTAAAACGACGTCGTATTGGGCTTACTGCAGATAACTTATCTACAATAACTGCAGAAAAAGCGAACCATTTTCTTAAATATAAAATGTTATATTTAATACATTGATTTATTTGAAGAATATATAATAATAATAATAAAATATTTTAAGTTACATTTTAAGAAATAAAAAATCCTATGCAAAAGATTTAGCATTAGGAGAATTTTCCTATAGTAATAAAAATAATAATTAAAATGTGTATATATCCTGAAAGTAAAAATCTTATGATCTATCATAAAAGTAAATATTCATTTCTTAAAATCTTATTGTCATTTTTTTGTTACATCCAATTAATCCTAATATAAATTTGTATCCTCATTTATATAAACTCAGTTTAGTACATCATTTCAAATGAATGAAATTTACATATAATTATATAGAAAAGCCATCTCTTAATTTATTTTATCCAAATTTATATAAATGTACTATCATGAATTAAAAATTAAAAAAAAAACACATAACAGAGAGACAAATTTCTCCTCCATCAATTTAATTTCAATTAAATTATCAAAACATAGAAAAGTGAAAGGTAAAAAGATAATTTTGCATCAAAGCTAAAAAGATAAGGATCGATGTTTTTCATGTTAATCTTATTTTCCAAACAAAAATTATCTAAACATGGGATCCATCTACGGTCATGTGGAGAGAAAAAAAATATGAATCTCCGCACTTTTGCATATAAAAAATAAAATTTATACTCTACAATATAAAAAAAAAAACATTAATCCAAAAGAAATAAGCACACAAAAAATGAATAAATGTCTTGCTTTAATTATTGAGTTGAGCAGGTAAGGATATAATAACGACGACACACTGTTCCTGTTCCTGTATAACTACCCTTCTTTAGCTATTGATTTCACACTGTCGGTGCTAAAGCCATGGCAAGAGATGAAGAAAACCCTCTTCACATAGTGATGTTCCCATGGCTTGCCTTTGGACACATGATTCCAAACCTTGAGCTAGCAAAGCTCATAGCTCAAAAGGGTCACCGAATCAGCTTCGTATCCACCCCAAGAAACATACAACGCCTTCCCAAACTGCCACCAAACTTGTCTACTCTCATCAATTACGTGAACCTGCCATTACCCAAAGTGGATAACCTCCCAGACAACGCAGAGGCCACCAGCGATGTCCCGTACGACGTCGTTCAATACCTTAAAAAAGCCTATGACGCCCTCCAAGAACCCTTGACCCATTTTCTCGAATCTTCCAATGCTGATTGGATCTTCTACGACTTTGCTCCCTTCTGGGTGGCTTCTGTGGCTTCTAAACTTGGTATTAAGAGCGCCTTTTTTAGCATTTTCACTGCTCCGTGTTTGGGCTTCTCGGGATCCGCTTCGGTTCTCACTGGTGAAGACCCGGTCCGGACAAAACTCGAAGACTTCACTGTTCCTCCGCCGTGGGTCCCTTTTCCGACCTCCGTGGCATGCCGTTACTTTGAAATCATGAGGTCGTCAAGTAGTTTCACCGAGAACGACTCGAGCGTTTCGGACACGTACAGGCTGGGTGCGAGTATCCAGAACTGCGATCTCGTTACGGTTCGAGGCTGCACAGAGTTCGAACCGGAGTGGTTTCAAGTCCTGGAAAACATTTACCGGAAACCGGTTCTCCCAGTTGGTCAACTCCCCAGTACAGGTTTTGATGACGGAGAGGGAGATGACACGTGGCGGTGGGTGAAGGATTGGTTAGACAAGCAAGCACGTGGAACGGTGGTATACGTGGCGTTTGGGAGCGAAATGAAACCGAGTCAAGAGGAAGTCACAGAGATAGCTCTAGGGTTGGAGAAATCGAAGCTTCCGTTTTTCTGGGTGTTGAGGGTTCAGCGTGGGCCGTCCGACACGGCGGTGTTGCGGTTGCCGGAAGGGTTCGAGAAGCGAACCAGAGGGCGCGGTGTGGTGTGCACCACTTGGGCACCGCAGCTAAAGATATTGAGCCACGAGGGTGTTGGTGGGTTCTTGACTCACTCTGGTTGTAGCTCTGTGGTTGAGGCTGTTCAGAACGAGAAGCCGCTAGTGTTGCTGACCTTTTTGGTGGATCAAGGATTAAACGCAAGGGTGTTGGAGGAGAAGAAGATGGGGTATTCAGTGCCAAGGGACGAGCGCGATGGATCGTTGACGAGTGACTCGATTGCTGACTCGGTGAGGCTTGTTATGGTTGAAGAAGAGGGAAGGATTTACAGGGAAAAGATTAAAGAGATGAAGGACCTTTTTGTCAATACAGAAAGACAAGATAGGTATATCGTTAATTTGTTGGATTTCCTCAAGTCCAGAACCCACCGAAAGTAGAAAGACGAAGCGTACTAAAAACAACTCAAAAATTTGAGGGCCCGACCGCGCTTTCCTTTGGGAAAAAGTATTACTTGTCGGCGCACTCATTTGGATGATTGATGCTGTTATGTCGTATGCGGAAAAAAAATTTAAGCTCCTCCCATTTAAAATTTTTGTCGTCCCTCTCTTAATCCAATTTTTTATTTTCCCATTTTATCTCTGTTTTAGTTTTGATTTTTCCTTTTTGCTCTCTCATGAGTGGGAACATTTAGAAATTATATGAGTCTGGAGCATATAATTTTCTCTCGTCGTATGCATGTCTTCTTGTGAACGTGTATCATCATTGGTCAGTAATATATCGATAATTTATTTCTTTTCGTCAAAACCCATCGAAACACTGCATGGGTGTGAGGAGATTTTTTAATAGGGTGATCCCTTATGGGGGCGTTTGGTTGAGGAAAAAGAGTAATTGGATATAAATTGTAATGGGTCGTAAGAGTTTCCAAGGCATTACTGGTCCTTGTGTGTGCCACCCAATGATTATTAGGTACAATTTGAGGTCTTTTGCAAATCTGAGAATTGTTGGAAAAACAAAAGAAACTCTAGCGGATTTTCTAGAAATTGACATAATTTAGGTGAACTTTGGGAGAGCATATCTCCCTCCACATGGGGCTGATCTGGAGCGAACTTGGGAAATTTATTCCTGCTTCGTCTTTTGGTCAAATTAGGTGTGTTTTATATCAAATTGAAGATCGGGGTGTCTAGTTTCTGGTATAAAACTTTGAGAGCAATTGGTTGAGTGGATTTTCCAGAATGTTTGATTGAGTGAAGGCTGTTTGGAGCTGTTTTGGAGTTGGCTGACAGATTTGCTTGTCCAACTTCAAACGGCGATATCCGGAGCAAACGAGAACTTTATGATTCGTGTGATTGCTTCCTAGCAAGGTAATTAAGTGTAGAATAACATATCAAAAGATGAGACGTTCGCGCCATGCAGTTTGTCCGCAGAAATTTAAAGACCGAATCATGTTCGGATAGATAGAAAACGTAAAAGTGAGAATTTAGCTAAGTGGGTTTATGGGAACCCCATAGTGACTTGAGGGAAGTAACATATGATATAAAAATAATTTAAATAATTATTCCGCGAAGATTTTACAGTTACAGTCACAACTTTTATTCATTACGCTTTTTATTGTTTTAAATGCTCACGTAATAAATGGAAAAAGTTAACTCGCATTTTATAAATTAATTGTTGTGATTGTACTGCGCTTAATATCATAATTAATGTTAATAATACCGGTGTACAACGAGCCGTTACAACGTCCTTTATAAGAATATTTTAAGCAACCTACAAGTTCATAACCAACTATTATCATGATTTATATAATTGTCACTATCGTCAACAGGAAACGTTTAATACCCAACAACTATCATGATTTATAAGAATATTTTAAGAGAATGAATTTGTTTTCTCTTGATGAACTGAAGTAAGGGAACGTCCTCTATAAGAATAATTTAAGCAACCAACATGTTCATACCCAACAACTATCATGATTTATATAATTGTCACTATCGTCAATAGGAAACAGTTCCTCACCCATGATCTTCATGAATCATTATAAATATAAGCAGTGTTAATGAACCCGGACCGACCCGGCCGGGTCGACACGGGAATCGGTAAACCAGACATATAATCTCGGACCGGCCATGCATCAGAACATGTGCGTCCCGGTGCGACCCGGCATATTTTCATGAAAACTAGTGACCCGATCCGGTCACAAAAAAAGAATTCCAAATTTCTTTTTTCAAAAAGAAAATCAAAGTGGACATATTTGAATATTTGTTTGCTGATTGACTTACATAAGTTATGCATTTACAATACTAATATTATCTCAATTATACACTATGCAAAAAAAATTGATTTGATTTATAGTTAGAGATGTCATTTTCTGAACCTAAAGCCCCGTATCACGATCATTATATTTTTGTTTAATCCTTTATTAGATAATAATATGTGATTTATTATTTATTATTTTGAAAATTTGAAATTTTAATCATTTTTTTATATATTTGAGTATGTTTATAATTTTTAATATAAATTATAAAATTATATATAATTATCAGGTCATGCGATTGAACCAATGACCCAGTGATTGAACCAGTAATCCAATGACCCAGTAGATCAACCGGGTCAATGACCAAGCTGGTTTTAATAACATTAAATATAAGAGGACAGCGCTAAAGGAGAGAGATTCATATTCATAAATGGTTGGCAAATTTGTTTTTGATGGATAACAATTTTAAAAATGATTTCAATTAAAACAAAAATTCCAAAGTTTGAGGGGAAAGAGCCAAACACGTGGATCTTTAAAGCCGTATTGTTTTTCAAGATTCACCATGTTCTAGAGAATTTGAAGGTGGAGTTGGCTGACCTGAGAATAGAAGGGGCAACGACATATTGGTATCAATGGGTTTTCAAGAGCGGTTTCATTAATTCTTTGGAAGAGTTTATTGCGGTTGTCCATCAGAGATTTGGGCCATCGCATTACAAAGATGTATGTGGTCTGTTAGCAGAATTGTTGCAGATGGGGTGTTTGACGGATTAGATGGAAATATTTGCCCATATCTAACACATCTTTTCTTATCTTACCCAATAATAAATTTTGATCTACCAAACACCTTTTTTTTATCTTATCCGGCTATAAGTTTTCTTCAACCATGTTCCCGGCAAATTTTTTTAACTGGGAACAAAAAATATCTCCTCTACCAAACACCCTTTAAATGATAAGCTTATACACTTTGTTATTAAAATGCCTCATGAAAAGATTTATGATTAACAACTATGAAGCACCGACACTTCAAAAATCCTGACGTGTCGTGTCCGACACTTCCCGACACTCTCGGACACTCCGACACTCTCTGACACTCCAACACGCATTATAGAAATTCAAAAAAAGGTTCAAATGTTGATTTGCGTTGAGTTTTCAGTTCCAACTATTAGATTCGTTCGATTACGATTATCATTTTGTTGAGTTTAATATAAATATTTGGGATATGTTATGTTTCTTTGCAAAATTTATGAATATTATAGGTTTAAATTCATTTTTTTGTTAAATTATTGAATATTAAATATAATATATATTACATAAATTAAAAATATTATTTAATATCAAAACGTGTCCTAACGTGTCGAAATCTAACATTTTTTAGAATTAACGTATCGGAATGTCGTGTCGTATCGTGTCACGTATCCCGTGTCGGTATCGGTGCTACATAGATTAAGAACACAGATAAGCGAAGGAGAAAAATGTAATATTACAAACACAGCTTCGGAAGTAATTATTTCGATAGGCTTCTAAGTTCTAAGGCAGTGTAGCAGGTTCTCGATGTACCTATCCTGTCTTTCTGAATTGACAAACAAGTCCTTCATCTCTTTGATCTTTTCCCTGTAAATCCTTCCTTCTTCTTCAACCATAACCAACCTCACTGAGTCAGCGACCGAGTCACTCGTGAACGATCCATCTCGCTCGTCCCTTGGCACTGAGTACCCCATCTTCTTCTCCTCCAACACCCTAGCATTTATTCCTTGGTCCGACAAAAACGTCAACAGAATCAACGGCTTCTCGTTCTTAACGGCCTCAACAACAGAGGTCCAACCAGAGTGAGTCAAGAACCCACCAACACCCTCATGGCTCAATATCTTCAGCTGCGGTGCCCAAGTGGTGTACACTACACCGCGCCCTCTGGTTCGCTCCTCGAACCCTTCCGGCAACCGCAGCACCACCGTGTCGGAGGGCCCACGCTGAACCCTCAGCACCCACAAAAACGGAAGCTTCGATTTCTCCAAACCTAGAGCTATCTCTGTGACTTCCTCTTGACTCGGTTTTGCCTCGCTTCCAAACGCCACGTACACCACCGAGCCACGTGCTTGCTTGTCTAACCAATCCTTCATCCACCGCCACGTGTCATCTTCCTCATCGGTGTCAAAACTTGTAGTGGGGAGTTGTCCAACCGGGAGAACCGGTTTCCGGTAAACATCCTCCAGCACTTGAAACCACTCCGGTTGGAAGTCGGTGCAGCCTCGAACTGCTACGAGATCGCAGTTTTGGATACACGCACCGATCCTGTACGCGTCCGAAACGCTCGAGTCGTTGTCGGAGAGACTGTCTGAGATCCTCATGATTTCAAAGTAACGGAATGCGACGGTGGTTGGAAAAGGGACCCACGGTGGAGGAACGGTGAAGTTTTCGGGTTTTGTCCGGATCGGGTCATTACCCATGAGAGCCGAAGCGGGTCCCAAGAAGCCAATAAACGGAGCAGTACAAATGCTGTAAAAGGCGCTCTTGATACCGAGTTTGGAAGCCACAGAACCCACCCAGAAGGGAACAAAGTCGTAGAAGATCCAATCAGCATTGGAAGATGCGAGAAAATGGGTCAAGGGTTCTTGGAGGGAGTCATAGGCCTTTTTAAGGTATTTTACGGCGTCGTAGGGGACATCGGTGGTGGCCTCTGCGTTTTCTGGGAGGTTATCCGCTTTGGGTAATGGAAGATTCACGTAATTGATGAGAGTAGACAAGTTTGGTGGCAGTTTGGGAAGGCGTTCTATGTTTCTTGGGGTGGATACGAAGCTGATTTGATGACCCTTTTGAGCAATGAGTTTGGCTAGCTCAAGGTTTGGAATCATGTGTCCAAAAGCCAGCCATGGGAACATCACTATATGAAGAGGGTTTTCTTCATCTCTTGCCATGGCGGTATTAGCTACAGAGTGCAGACAATAGCTGAAGAAGGCTACTTATTTATTTATGTCCCTTACCTATAAATAAATTTTGGTAATGCTGCCGTACCACTAAAGGTAATAAAGATTTAGTGAATTTAACCAATAAAAATATTATTAGCTAATTTTACAGCATGAAAGATTTATTCCTTATGTGCTGTTTTTCGTTTTTATTTTGATTTATTTATTTTTTTGTTTTATTATTTTTTTTGGGGTAATCAACAGTCGACCTCAACTGATAAAACTTTGCAGTGATTTTGTATTTTGTGCATAGAGACATCGATATTCGACACGCCGTACTTGAGATTCAGCATGCAGGTATCGCTATCCTGATGTTATAAATGCATGCACAATGGGTGACATCGATTATTGTGCCACAATTTGACAAATTTTTTTTTGACGATTTGACATATTATTTACCCTTAGGTCATGGGCTTCAAAATATTTGTTAAAATATGACGATGATAAACTCATTGTCAATTATAACCGTTAGTGTTTGGTTGAAGAAAAATTTTATGAATAATTAAAAAATAATATTGATAAAAAAGTAGGGGGAAAAGTGAGTTTGATAGGAAAATATAAAAAAAATATTTTGGTGAAAAAAATTTTATTGGAGAAATAAAGTAATATTT
>JAVKPL010011975.1:0-55686 GCA_032173675.1 Gastrolobium villosum | reverse complement strand
TACACTCACGGTTTGAAGGGGAAGGATGAAGAGATAATGGTGCAGATTTGTTTCTGTTTTAAGGAGCCTAAGGTGCAGCCCCAAATTCAGCGCACAAGGGTGGAAGGAGGGAGGTATAAGGTGCAGTTGTTGTTGATGTTTCAAGTGCCTAATTTCAACGCATAAGTGTGGAGAAAGTGAGGAAACAAGTGAGGAGTTGTGGGCTGTTTTAAAGCCATTCCACAAGGGCATAATACAAGGCTGAATCCTCACACTTGGAGTGCACAAGTGGAGGTCAAATGGTGCAGAATTTTCTGCCCACACACAAAACATGCAAGCTGCCCACAAAGTCTTCATTGGGTGCATGTCTTACAAGATTAGGAAGGTGCAACAAGTAACTATCTTTTCCTTCTTGCAAATGTTTTACGTAAGGGACAAGGGAAGGGAAATAAGGCTGACCAAAATGATAAGTAAACAGTCCATGTGCAGATTTTTGAAGGCCATGTGCGCACAAGTGAAGGAAGAAGAAAGACTATGCCATGTGGAGGTTTCTAGCCAATAAGAGGTTGACTTGTGGAGTCACTTAAGATGAGTTTAGGATAGTATTCTAATGGGTTTGGGCTGCATCAAGTGGGCTACAAAAGGCCTAAAGCTTCAGCCCAACATACATAAGCAATTTAGAAATATGCACAAGCCCAAGTGACACTAACTTGGGTACTAGCCCAAAAATTCTAAGTCCTCAAGCCCAATTATTTTTAATTCTTTTTATATGTTACTACATAATTATTCCTACATGCATAAAATAATTTCTCACCTAAAATTATAATTCTAATAATTTTCCTAACTCAATATTAATTTTACACTAGTAACCACGCAATTCGAATTCAAATAAATAATTACATGAAACTCTAATTTTCACACATGCATACTTATGCCTTCTAATATATTTTATGTATTTTCCTAAATATTTATGTGGGATGTTACACTCTCCCCACCAAAAAGGAATTTTGTCCGCAAAATAGACTTACTTAAGAGCTAAACAGTTCTGGATAGCGATTCTGAATGTCGTCCTCGCGCTCCCAAGTGGCTTCAGCTGCCGATTGGTTGTTCCACAACACTTTCACCAAGAGAATTTCTTTAGAATGAAGTCGCTTGACAGATCTTTCAAGGATTTGGAACGGTTGAACTTGATACGTCAGATTTTCCTTTAATTCCACTTCTTCAGGCTGTAACACGTGAGATGGATTAGAGAGATATCTCCTCAGCTGCGACACATGAAATACATTATGAATCCCTGACAGATTAGGTGGTAATGCCAACCGGTATGCAGACTCTCCAATCCGGTCCAAGATAAGGTATGGTCCTAAGTACCGCGGACTTAACTTCTTTACTCCCATTCTCCTGCCTAGTCCCGAGGTAGGTGTGATTCTAAAAAATACATGGTCTCCGACTTCGAAAGATAGGGGCTTATGACGTTTGTCGTAATAACTTTTCTGTCTGGCCTGAGCCCGCTGCATATTTTCTCTAATCTTCTTTACCTGTTCAGATGTTTCTTGAATTAGATCAGGTCCTAAAATACTTCGCTCACCCACTTCAGTCCAGCATAAAGGGGATCTGCATTTTCTCCCATACAGAGCTTCATACGGTGCCATCTGAATACTGGAATGGTAACTGTTGTTGTAAGCAAATTCAATCAAAGGAAGATAATTGTCCCAACTGCCTCCTAACTCCAAAACGCATGCTCGCAACATGTCCTCTAAAGCTTGAATGGTGCGTTCTGTCTGTCCATCGGTCTGCGGGTGATAAGCAGTACTCAATCTCAAGTGGGTCCCTAAAGCTCGCTGGAAAGACTCCCAGAACTTAAAGGTAAATTTGGGATCACGATCACTGACAATACTGGTAGGGACTCCATGTAGCTTCACAATCTCCTGAAGGTAAATTCTGGCAAGCCTCTCAGTATTATACGTGGTTCTAACACATAAGAAATGAGCTGACTTCGTTAGTCGATCAACAATCACCCAAATAGCATCATATCCTTCTCGCGTCCGAGGAAGTCCAACTACAAAATCCATCGCAATACTGTCCCACTTCCACTCGGGAATCTCCAAAGGTTGAAGAAGTCCCGAAGGTTTCTGATGTTCGTACTTCACCTTCTGACAAGTTAGACATCGAGATACATACTAAGCAATATCACGCTTTATACCCGGCCACCAAAACGAAGTCTTCAAATCATGGTACATCTTCGTGGATCCAGGATGAACGGCATAATTATCCTTATGAGCCTCCTGCAAAACTTCTTGCTTCAATTCTTCATTCGGCACAACTAACCGACCTTGGAATCTCAAAATATCATTCTCATCCCTTACTACATCTTGGATGCCAACCAAATTACGGACTAGCTCCTCATCTCTCTGAGCCTCCTTAATTCTACTGAGTAACTCATTCTCTATTTTTATACTACCCAATCTTATGCTACGTCTTCTTTTGACTACAGACAAATTCAAATCTCGAAAGGCCTCAAACAATTTCAGTTCTTCCATCATCAGAGTTGCAGTGTGCAGTGTCTTCCGACTCAGGGCGTCAGCTACCACGTTTGCCTTTCCTGGGTGGTATTTAAGTTCAAACTCATAGTCCTTCAGGAATTCCATCCATCGTCGTTGCCTCATACTCAATTCCTTCTGATCGAACAAGTACTTCAGACTCTTGTGATCGCTGAACACATCACACTGCGAACCATACAAGTAGTGCCTCCAGATTTTAAGTGCGAACACTATAGCTGCTAACTCCAAATCATGCATAGGATAATTTTCTTCATGAGGCTTTAGTTGTCGAGAAGCATAAGCTACCGCCATACGATCCTGCATCAAAACGCATCCAAGTCCTTTCGATGACGCATCACAGTATACTTCAGACTTTCTAGTAGGATCCGGAATAGTGAGTACTGGAGCAATCGTTAACCTGTTTTTCAATTCCATGAAACATTCTTCACAAGCTTCAGTCCACTCAAAAGGCTTATCCTTCCGAGTGAGACGGGTAAGAGGTTGTACTAACTGAGAGAAATTCTGAATAAACCTTCGATAATATCCAGCAAGACCTAAGAAACTCCTTACTTCAGTGACAGTCTTGGGTCGTTCCCAATTCATGACAGCTTCAACCTTGCTGGGATCCACAGCAATACCTTCTGTTGAAATGATATGGCCCAGAAACTGGACTTCTTTAAGCCAAAACTCGCATTTCGACCACTTCACGTACAACTGCTTCTCCTTCAAGATTTGCAAAATAATCCTCAAATGTTCCGCATGCAGCTCTTCGTTGGCAGAGTAAATCAGGATGTCATCGATAAACACAATAACAAACTGATCAAGAAATGGGCGGAAGATGCGGTTCATGTAATCCATGAATACCGCTGGAGCATTCGTGAGTCCGAATGGAATCACCTGATATTCGTAGTGCCCATAACGAGTTCTAAAAGCTATTTTCGGAATATCCTCCGGTTTGACCCGGATTTAATGGTATCCCGATCGTAAATCTATCTTGGAAAAGACTCTGGCTCCTCTCAGCTGGTCCATCAAATCATCGATCCTTGGTAGCGGATACTTATTCTTCACTGTAACTTTGTTCAGTTGACGGTAATCTACACACAGACGTAGACTACCATCCTTCTTCTTAATCAAAATGGCTGGAGCACCCCATGGAGAGGTACTAGGTCTGATGAATTCCTTTGCCAACAGTTCTTCTATCTGCTTCTTCAATTCTCGAAGTTCCAAAGGTGCCATACGATACGGAGCAATGGAGATTGGTCCAACTCCGGGAACAAGTTCGATGGAAAATTCTATTTCCCTATGAGGAGGCAATTGAGGTATTTCATCCGGGAATACCTCCTCAAATTCACTAACTACAGGTACATTCTGAATTTGATTGTCAACCGAAGTCTCAGCCTCGATCGACAATAGATACCCTGCTTCTCCCTTGAGGAGCTCTTTTCTAACTTGTAATAAAGAAATGAGAGAGAAGGGTTGAAAATTACCATCTTTCGCAGGAACAATGACTTTCCCCGCTCGACAGTCCAACGTTATCCCGTTTTCCGTCAACCAGTCCATACCGATAATCACATCAAAATTGAATACCGGTAGGACCACCAAGTTTACTGTATAAGTATTCCCTTCAAATTGCAAAATAACACCTCTGCAGATTTATGAGGCTGTGCATGATCCTCCAGTAGGGGTACTGATGTGTAACTCATAAGGTAACGGGGTTGGGGTGATGCCTATTCTCATAGCAGTGTGCTTTGCCATAAAAGAGCCAGATGCTCCAGAATCAAAAATAACAGAAATTGGGTGACCATTTAAAGTGACATTACCTTTGATCAGGTTGGGATACTTCTGAGCTTCATTCGCATCCAGTGTGAACACCCGTGCTTGCGTAGGCTGTTGATTAGCGTTCTGAGGGCATTCGTAAGCAAAATGTCCCTGCTGGCCACACCTGAAACATGCATTGCTTCCCTTGCGACAGACTCCAGCGTGGTTCTTACCACATGTAACACAAGCATTTGCACCCTGACGTCCAGTTGACGATTGACCAAAAGCATTGTTTCTTTTGAAATTTCCAGGCCGCGCCTGCAACTGCGGACCTTTGCCTCGACCCATACCAGGGGCCTTCCTAAAAAATCGGCCTGCTTTGTTTCCTCCTTGGGATTGTGTTGGTTGCTTACAGATTCTTGGCCTCATTGATGATTCCTTCTGCCTGTCGACTCTGATTGATTAGCTCCGGAAGTGTACGATTTGCAGTCGTCAATATGAGCTTACGGATTTCTGGATGTAATCCGCTTTCGAATTTCTCCACCTGCCATTCCTCGTCATAAATATTTCGGTCAAAGTTGGCGTACTCCATCAGTTGCCCAAATTTTGCAATGTACTCATTGACCGCCATGTTGTCCTGCCTGAGTGACAGCAGTTCAGTGTGCTTCATTCTTCTCATAGCTTTTGGAAAATACTTGTCTAGAAAAACTCGTCTGAACACGGCCCACGTCAGTTCAACGTCCTGAGCTCTCAGCAGAGCCCTCGCACCGGTCCACCAGGTTAGAGCTTCTCCCATCAGCTGGTACGATGCATAATCGGTCTTCTGGGCCTCCGGGCATGCCATACGTTCGAATATGTGCTCGATCATCTGCAACCACCTCGCTGCAGCCTCAGGGTTGTCTTCACCCTCAAAGGTAGGTGGTTGAAAGTTGCGGAAGTCTTTCAACCTCCGTCGGGCAATTTCTTCTGCATTGTCATGCGGTGGGGGTTGATTCTGGTTCTGTTGCCTATGTTCTCGCCATTCTTGGCTCATATTCTGGACAAATGTTTCCAGTCCCCCAATGGTAGTGATAAGATCCTCTTCCGCATTGCTAGGCCTTCCCCGAGTTGAACCGCGGTTACCTGCCATGATTCTGCACTCACAATATCATGAAATGAGTTGATCAGGCTCACTGCAAGTTATTTATGGTAGCAGTCCCAAGTAGGTACTCGAGTTCAATTCGGATAAGTTAACTATGCATCTGAGCCTTATCACAGAATCATCTTAACAATCTAACTACAATAGTTAATACATTTCAAACAATTCAACATATTATCATACAGAGACTATAGAACACTTAAACAGTCAATTGCACTTAAGCAAATCAGCAAATAAGCACAATCAGCAATCAATTCAATCAATCAACAAGCAAAACCATGGATCAAACTGCTTTGATACCAATTAGTGTAACGCCCTCCCTTGTATGCATCCAAGAGAGTCGTTTGCTAAGAGGAATTAGAGTCTTTAATGACACTTTAGCTACTAAAAATTTTATTCCAAAAGCAAAACCGTAATGCATTTAAAAATTCGTATAAATTCTGTTCGGATGAGTTAAAAAAATATTCCTTGTGATTTAGAAAGAGCACGTCGGGGGCTTCGCGTGCATATAAAATAATAGTAAATCGGAGTTCGTTTGCACCTTGAAACATAACCCGTAAGGTGCTCGTAAAACTGTTAAAATTCAGAACTTAATAAAACGTTCAAAAATCCTTTTCGCAAAACGTTTTCTGATTTTTCCAAAACAGCCGCTGTTCATGAAAGACTAAAGCAAAATGGAAGATAATAATGTCTACAGTCATCCAAGTGCTCCAAAATAATAAGCATTACAGTCATCCAACAATTAAACAACAACAGCAAAAGTCCAAGCATCAGCAAGTAACAGCAAACATCACGCCTTCAAATGCTCTTACGTCCTCCTGCCATTTATGAAAATAGCAGCCCCAAAGGGGTGAGAATAATCCCAGTAAAGTGGCAACAAAACCAATAATGTAACAGTATTAAACTAGGCACAAAATCATAAACAGTCACTTCAACATATCCTGTTCCTTGTCCTTTTCCTTTTCATCATATATATATATATATATATATATATATATATATATATATATATATTGCGTATATAACGCCTTCCTTTTTGCGCTCTTAGCACCGTCGTGCGCGTAATACACAGTGGATATCCCATAATCGGCACCCTTCATTGGTGGATTCCAACTGTGGCCTATGCGGACTGATGCCAAGTGTCCCATACCCTGGTACCGGAGGGATGCCTATATGATGCGTGCTCAAACACATGGTCCTGTACATAACTATTCTAAAATTGCAAGGCTATATGAATTTTGGTACATGCATGCCATGCTATGCTATCACACACAAAGCGTAAAAATAAATGCCGTATGATGTAAGATGCATGTTATATACTTTTCATATACGTTATGCCGCCACATAACAATTTTACCTCATAATCATATTGCCGTCAAGGCATATTCATGGCAGAATACTTACATCATAAGGAACATAATAATTTTACGGAGTATGGAGCATCATGTTACAACATCATACGCTAGTCAATAGTCACATTAGGTAATATCGCCTAACACTTACCTTGCGTGCCTTAAATAATTATCAAACAGCAGCGAAATATGCTACGTTTCTCACTGCTTATGCACACCTAAATCAATTACAATAAATCATTTTACAGCATCGTTTTAAGGAAAAACAGTGAGCAAAAACAGCAACGTTTTACAACAAAATAGTGAGCAAAACAGCAACGTTTTATAGCAGAAACAGTGAGCAAAACAACAACGTTTTACAGCAAAAACAGTGAGCAAAACAGCAATGTTTTACAGCAAAAACAGTGAGCAAAACAGCAACGTTTTACAGCAGAAACAATGAGCAAAATAGCAACATTTTACAGCAAAACAGTGAGCAGAAAACAGCAACATTTTTCTTAAAAATAGTGAGCAGAAACAGTGATGTTTTACAGCAGAAACAGTAACATTTACAGCAGTAAAAATAGTAGCATTTTACAGCAGCAGTGAACAACATACAGTGACTTTTTTTTAAAACAGAAACAGTAACGTTTACTGCAGCAAAAATAGTAGCATTTTACAGCAGCAGTGAACAACATATAGTGACATTTTTTTAAACAGAAATAGTAACGTTTACAGCAGCATTCTTAAACAGAAACAGTGGCATTTTTTAGCATCAAAGCAATGACATTTTTAAACAGAAACAGTGGCATTTTTCTAGCATCAAACAGTGACAATTTCAAACAGAAACAGTGGCATTTTTAGCATCAAAACAGTGACAATTTTATACAGAAACAATGGCATTTTTTTAGCATCAAACAGTGACAATTTCAAACAGAAACAGTGGCATTTTTAGCATCAAAACAGTGACAATTTTATACAGAAACAGTGGCATTTTTAGCATCAAAACAAGCATAACAAGGAGACTTTATTCCATAACCTCATTATTTCATGCAATGTGTGCTACAAAGGCTTAAAGTATGCTATTTATCATAGAATGATTCATACAATAATGAAGGCATACAAGTTATTATCAAATAGCTCCACTATTATATTTTTATCATGCTCATTCTAGGGTCTACAACATGACATGGCAGAATCATAAGGAGAGTTCATAAGACAAATTACATGCCATCTCAAGCATAAACATGGTTACACAATAAGGAAGAAGGTCTAAGATCCATGCTTACCTCTTGTAGTACACACTAATTGATCAAGGATCACACACCACACTTTCTAGCTTCACCAAACAACAAGTTCACCTTCCTAGAGGATGATTTATGCGCACAAGTGAGGTGGAAGAACAACTTGGGCAGAATCTTTGGATGGAGGAGCTTGGCTGGGCAGTGGGAGAATGAGAGGAAAGCTTGTACTCTCTTGTTGCCTATGGTCACGGTTTGCAGCAAGGAGGAGGAGAGGATGGTGTGCACAATTTTTTTTCTGAATGCTACTCCCTACACTCACGGTTTGAAGGGGAAGGATGAAGACATAATGGTGCAGATTTGTTTCTGTTTTAAGGAGCCTAAGGTGCAGCCCCAAATTCAGCGCACAAGGGTGGAAGGAGGGAGGTATAAGGTGCAGTTGTTGTTGATGTTTCAAGTGCCTAATTTCAACGCATAAGTGTGGAGAAAGTGAGGAAACAAGTGAGGAGTTGTGGGCTATTTTAAAGCCATTCCACAAGGGCATAATACAAGGCTGAATCCTCACACTTGGAGTGCACAAGTGGAGGTCAAATGGTGCAGAATTTTCTGCCCACACACAAAACATGCAAGCTGCCCACAAAGTCTTCATTGGGTGCATGTCTTACAAGATTAGGAAGGTGCAACAAGTAACTATCTTTTCCTTCTTGCAAATGTTTTACGTAAGGTACAAGGGAAGGAAATAAGGCTGACCAAAATGATAAGTAAACAGTCCATGTGCAGATTTTTGAAGGCCATGTGCGCACAAGTGAAGGAAGAAGAAAGACTATGCCATGTGGAGGTTTCTAGCCAATAAGAGGTTGACTTGTGGAGTCACTTAAGATGAGTTTAGGATAGTATTCTAATGGGTTTGGGCTGCATCAAGTGGGCTACAAAAGGCCTAAAGCTTCAGCCCAACAAACATAAGCAATTTAAAAATATGCACAAGCCCAAGTGACACTAACTTGGGTACTAGCCCAAAAATTCTAAGTCCTCAAGCCCAATTATTTTTAATTCTTTTTATATGTTACTACATAATTATTCCTACATGCATAAAATAATTTCTCACCTAAAATTATAATTCTAATAATTTTCCTAACGCAATATTAATTTTACACTAGTAACCACGCAATCCGAATTCAAATAAATAATTACATGAAACTCTAATTTTCACACATGCATATTTATGCCTTCTAATATATTTTATGTATTTTCCTAAATATTTATGTGGGATGTTACAACTGAAATTTTTATGAGTATTTTGATGAAATAAAAATATGTCATGAACCAGAAAGATATGTGGATTGTGAAATTGTGATTGGAATTAGATGAGGGATTAAAGTTAAATCGCGTGTGGGACCCACTCCCACCAAATCACTTAAGTTTTTCTCCCTTTTTCCTTTCCCCCACGCGGTCCTCTCTCTCCCTCTTTTCTTTCTTTTCTTCTTCTTCCTCCTTCATGCGCACACCTCCATGGAAGCATAGGGCAAGAAATTTTCTTGCCCTTTTCCACACAATCTAGCCACCAAATCAATAAAGTTCTAACACCAAAGTTGTTTGTAGTGAGGCTGTGAGTATATTACCCTTCTTGAGAGAGTCATGAAAGTGAGCGTATGATGAGATCATTTTTCCACCTCATTGTGCGAAATTGTGGAGTTTTTGGGGCCATTGGTGGTGCTTTGGCTTGGATGGACACTTGATCTTCAACCATTGGAGCCTTAGGAAGCTATTGGTTGTAAGTATTCCTAGTTTCATGGAGTTTTTGTGAAAATCATAAATGGGTTTTGTGTTGAAGTTGTGTTGGATGATTTGTGTAGTTAGAGAGCTCAAATGGAAAATGTGCATTAGATGATTATATCTTAGAATGATGTATTTGAGCTAGAAATGCAATAAAATTTATTGGTGAAAAATGCTCATAACTTTTACGATTTTTGCATGATGCCTAAGATTTGTGAAAATTGGATTGTGTAAGAAATGGATTGATAAGTAATTGTATGATGTTGTAATATAATTATATGATGAGTATGAGTGTTGAATTAGATTGAATACCCCTAGATTGATGGGCATGAGTAATTCGACCTATTGAGGTAATGGTTGGTTGATGATGTAAAATTGAAGTGTAGGTTTAACTATGAATTGCTGAGTAGTGGGGGGTAATGTAATTGAAATGGATAAATTACTGGTTGTGTGCCATTGGGCCTAAGTGAGTCAAATTGATGATGAATTGTGTAAATGAATGGTTGGCATGGAAATTGATTGATGACCATGTTGTTGATCATATAGGTTGCCTCTCACGGACGCTATGGAAGCGGATTAAGCTTGGAGCTTACGTATGGAGCATTGGCTCGGAGTTGAGGTAAACCTTTGGAACTCGGGTTTAGTCACTTGTGTGCTCCACCACGCCTAGTGGAAGGTTGTGGTTGGAATTTGTGTTGTTGCACATTGCATGAATATGTATGTTCATGCATTATTGCTTGATTGTGTGATATGCTTGGAGCATGTTGTGTGTAAATTGTTTGATCTCTGGCCAGTAGATGTGTGTTGGTTTGGAGTTCCGCTAGATAATCCCGCTGGGGATTCCAGTCGGGTTTTGCCGTGGGACCGACTCTGGGAGCGGTACCAGGATGATCCAAATGGGGGACTTCCGCTGGATAGGGCTCATGAGGAGTTCCAGTTGGGTTTTGCCATGGGGTCATCTCAACCATGGGAGAGGCACCAGGAAGATTCCGGGAGTTATACGATGAGGTCCTTGAACGTAATCCTGATGTGGATGTTCTTGGATTTGTGCCCAATTGTTGTGATATTGTATGACATGCATTTCATACTTTGTTATATGTTGCACATTGAGTGAGCCATGGGGTGTAGTGATCCTCTAGTACCCTTGGTTTACTGAGATATATTTGTATATCTCACCCCGCGTTTGGGGTCATCATTTCAGGTTAGGTTGAGCCTGGAGGAGTGGAGCATGAGGTGCATATGGAAGGCATCGCATGTTAGAGGATTCAGTTGGAAACATTTAGCGTAGGTTTTATGTTTTGAATTGAGGCCATGAACTTGTGCATGTTGAAAATACCATGCATTTGTTAATGTATAACTATACTTGATGTATATGTATATTATGTGTGAGCATGGGATCTGTCCATAGCCACCTATGATGTATTGGAAGCATGTAAATGTAATGTAAAGGGGCTCTAAGCCTAAATTATGAATGGATTATTATGCTAGTTAACAAAAGCATGTAATGGAACCTTTGTGATTGAAACATAATGAATATTATACCTGTAAATGGACTGTGATGGGTTGTAAGTGCCCCAAGGCATTGTTGGTCCTTGTGTGTGCCACCCATATGATTTTATATCCCTATATGTGTTTAGGTTCCTTAGCAAATTGGGGGTTTTTGTAAAAACAAAGGGAACTCTGGCGAATTTTCGGAAAATGTCGGAAATACAACAGGGTACTGCCAAATTTTCGTTCCCCATATGATGGAATTGGACCCTTGGCCTCTCTGGAAGTTAGAGATCTTTCTCTTAGCGTTCCAATGAGACCAAGATTGTGTAAATCGGAGTTGTATAACTCAAGTTATGGGCAGAACACCATAGGTAGTTCAGATTACCTGTTTTGGGGTACTCAGCCCCTGTATTTGACGCTGTGGCGCCAATCTGATGCTGTGGGCGCCGTTGCCACTATCTGCTGACGCTATGGGCGCGGGAATGGCGCTGTCAGCAGATAGGGCAAATTACTGAGCTTCAGGTTTGTAGTGATAGGGCAACTCGGATCATCTCCCAAAGAACCTACTTGAAGTCAGAAACGCTCTTGTAAAATAAAATATAAAAGGAAGGGGGATTTTGTTGATTTGGAATTTAAAATTCAAAATTTGAGTTTAAAAAGCAATCAACCTAAGGAATTAGGATTCATTAATTTATTTCTTCATTGGATAAAAAGATATAATTATCAATTCGTGATTAACCCCAATCGAATTAGGAATCCTCAAATTCAATTGGAAACTCTCTCTAGACTATCGCCTAGCATTTGGTTGAATACAGTATCTCAACAATGCGATCGCAGTAGCTTTGATCTGTTCAACTTATGTTCATCGGGTAAATTAATCTGACCATTAAATCTAATGATCAATTTTCCCTTATAAAATTCAATCACATTATTTTGTTTGAATATCTACAATCGCATGATATTCAACCTGAATTGGGAGAAAAATGAAATTGAATTATCTCTGAAATAAAATAGCGAACCTTTAACCTTAGATTGATTAAAGGTGTTTAGCCTAGCATCGCGAGGTTAAACATCATTCAAAATAAAATAAGAAAAGATGAAGAAAATGAAAAGAAAAGAGTGCAGAATCTTGAATTTCAGAGAAAAACTTCAAACAATCGTTTAATCCAAAAGTCTAACTGCCGAAGGGTTTCATAACGTTTCCCATAAATAACCCACATTGAAAACGGGTTAGGGTTTCACCACTTCGGCCCATACATAAAATAAAACCTTAATAAAATAAAACAAAACATTAAAACATAGCCTCGGGCCCTAAACACATTGGGTCTTAATTTGATTTACAAGTCCAAACGTCAAAATAAAATTCCAGCAAAAACACGTCATATTGGGCTCAGGTTTCGTCCATTTTCCTGTCCGAATTGGGCTTCAGTAGCTAAAATAGAATGTTCTTCCCTAGGAAATTTCATGGCATTAGAAATATTAAAATTGACCATGCTATCACCAATTTCCATGGAAAGAGTACCAGCATGCACATCTATCTTAGTCCTAGCAGTTTTCATGAAAGGTCTACCAAGTATGATTGTACTACTAGGAGTCTCACCCTCCATCCTTAGGACATAGAAATCAGCAGGAAAAATCAGATTGTTCACCCTAACTAATATATCCTCAACTACACCAGAAGGGTGAACACTACTCCTGTTGGCTAACTGAACAACAATACTAGTAGCACACAAGGGACCAAGACTAAGAGACTTATACACAGATTCAGGCATAACATTAATGGATGCTCCTAAGTCTAACACACAATCATGAAAAATAGAATTTCCAATAATGCAAGGAATAGTAAATGTCCCTGGATCTTGACACTTCTTGGGCATGGGCTGGATGAGTGCTGACATATTCTGGCTGACGCTGACTTGCTTATCTCCTTTCAGCCTCCTATTGTTAGTGCGCAGCTCCTTCAGATTCCACAACTCCTTAATTCAGATGATTTTTCTTTAGGAGAAACCAACTTATCAATTTGGTGAGCTATTTTGGAAGCCATCTCACTCGATTTTGAGGGTACAGGGGAATAGCTCATACTAGGCATAGTATTGTCCACATTTTCTCCGGACAATTTTGTATGGCTACGCTTGACTTCATCCAGTAGAATAGGCTTCTGCATGGAAGATGAGGGTTGCTGAGCAGCATAAATACCCACTCCACTTCTAGCAACAGATAGAGAGCTACCATAAAGAGGTAAGCTTGAGCCTTTAGAATAGAGAAGATTAGACTTGTGACGGATTCGGCGGATACGACTAAAAGATCCCACATCATTATCCAATGCTGAACTTCTACGCTTTAATATCTGTAAAAATGAGAAAAGAAAAACACAAAATCTAGTAACATATCAAAAATATACATTGAAAAGACATGACTTATAACTAGCAAGTACTCGTACCCCTTTATTAGGTCCATGAATGATCCAATGCAGACCGAGTTGAAGATGACGGCTCTCCTTCAACAGCAAGCCCACCACCCTGTAAAATTAGAGAAACCACATAAGAATTTTGGTGCTAGAAACATTATAATCCAAAATGGTATTTTGGAAAAGGAAAACCTTGAGTGTGGAGGATGGGTATATTCTAGCATATGGTGTTCTAGCCATACGATATATTGCAGATCTCCCACGAGATCTTGGGGTCGCAAAACCATTTTCATGAACCGCAACATGTCTAGTAGCATTTGGCGCAATTGACATAATCGGGGATTTAAGAGGAAAGTTTTCACTTTTTAGAAGAGTTGGATCCTTCCTTGGTACATGATTTTGTACACCTAACTTTGATGAGGAAAGATTAGAAGGTCTGCTCGCCATGTAAGCCTTTGCAAGCTCTACAGGTGAAGCAACATCCTCGATGGGAACCTGTGGACATTACAAAGCAATTCATGTGGGACGGAGCACAATAGAGAAATCAATAATTTCCAATCCACAAGATACAACCAAAAATATACGTAGAAGATAACTATGAAGGTAAGTTCTCATACACTTGAAGTAACATGTGGGATGATCCTTGATATGCGATCAGCATATAAGGAATTGTAAGATAAAAAGAGGAAGAATGTTACTTAATCTGATGCAAGAAAAGGGCAAAATCACTGTTAATTTGTCAAATATCTTAATCTGAAGTTATATACTGATTTTATGTTGATTTCATAGGAGAAATGCACAAATTAGAGCAGAAAAGGACAAAGTGAAACTAAAGGCCCACGCTACGAGCGTGGGAATGGCGCTTGCAGCATCAGAGGATCGCGCAACTGTTGAATTCAGATTTTAAATTCGAAATTTGAATTCAATTTTATTTTAATTAAATCTTTCCGTTAAACGTTCTGTAATAAATCCATACTTTAATATTTTCGTTATAACGTTTATGTAATAAATTGTAAGGTTTCCGTTATACGTTTCGTCAGAAGGTCAAATAAAGGAGCAGGAAGAAAATCAAACAGAAGCTCCACGCTTCAAGCGTTCAATTCAACGCTTGAAGCGTAGGAAAGGACCCCAGACAGTGAGTCTACGCTTCAAGCGTAGAACCCTACGCTTGAAGCGTAGACAAGGAGAAAAGAGGCAGAAGCTCCACGCTTGGAGCATGGATCCTGCGCTCCAAGCGTAGGGTTGAGATGGACAGCTGTCAGTTGCGAGGAAAGGAGAATTCTGAGGTGCATAAAAAGGGCACAAGGCAACCCTAAAAGACACTTTTCATTCTGGACAACTCGGAGGTCATTTTGGAGGCGAAAGCTCTGGAGAGTGGGAGAGGGATCTCTTCTTCTACCTTTCTGTAGTTCTTGTAGTTGTATGTTTTCATTTGAATATTGGATTTTAGCCATGATAATGGTTGGCTAGAACCTCTTTGTTGTGGTTAGGGTCACGAACCCTTATGAACCCCTGATACAATGGATTGAGTTTTTATTGATATATTTATCTTTTGAATTTCGTTCTATTCTGATCGTATTGTTATTGTTGTTATTAGATCCGATCAATCTAGTAATTGATAATAAATCTGAGGATTAGGGCCAACAAGAGGGATCTGCGGTCTTTAATCCAGAAAGGGAATAGAACGACGGTATGAACATGATCTAGGGATAGACATGATTCATATTGTAGATGTTTTAATTATCGATCTTTATGCTTGATCTCATATAGGGCACCTCAAGGAATTAGGGTTCTATATGAGATTAAAGGGTTAATTCTTCAAGGGATTGAGAATTAACTACTGATACTTTTATCTGATAATTATCTAATTTCACGATATATATATTTATAGTTAACTTAATCCAGAGTAAAAGGTGGGGATCATTGGTGAGTGTTCTCTAACTGCAGTGTTTTTCTCATAAATTTTCAAACCCTTGTTTTGTTGGATTCTTAGATATTCAAAAAGAACAAAAACACGTCTTTTATTTTACAAATCAAATTCCCACACAATCCTGACATTCGTGTCAAAAACCTCTTGGAATATTTAATCTTAAAAAGAATAGTTTAATTGATTTAGACACACTCTCTGTGGATACGAACTTTAATTATCATTTTATTACTTGCGCGATTCGGTACACTTGCCGATTCATGTCAAGTTTTTGGCGCCGTTGCCGGGGAGTGTTTTTCTAAAATCAATTAATCTTGATTTTAAAGATTAAATTGTTTTTATTTTATTTTTAATTTTATTTTTTGTTTTGAATTTGTGCTACTAATCTTTTCTCTGAAGTTGTATGCAAAGCAGTGCTTTTCTAAGGAGAAGCGAACGAATTGCTCAAAGAGAGAAGGAAAGAAAAAGGGCACAGACAATTCCCATTCCAGTAGCTGAAACCCTAGAGATGGCTGCTCCTAATCAGAATGCTGATCCTAGGATGAACACCATTCTCACGCCTATCTTTAACAGGCCCAATGCTGGAATTGTTCCACCAGAACTTGGGAACAATCAATGGGAGCTCAAATCCAACATCATTCAGTTGGCCGAGAGAAAAGTATGGAGGAGAGGACAATGAAGATCCTCACAGATTCGTTGACAGATTTTTACGAATCTGTGACTCTACAAAGCCTCCACATGTTTCTGATGATGCAATACGATTGAGACTTTTTCCTTTTTCTGTTAAGGGAAAGGCTCTTGATTGGGTGGAAAGACAACTTGCTGATAGCATCATTTCTTGGGAAAACTTGTCAGAAAAATTCTTTGCAGAGTTCTTCCCCATGGAGAAATACAACAACATGGTGAATGATATCACCTCCTTCAAATAACAAATGGGAGAGACCATCTGCGCTTCTTGGAATAGATTCAAGGCCCTCATGAGAAAGGTTCCTTATTATAACCTATCTCAAGGGGACCAAGTGAGAATCTTTTTCAATGGTTGTCTACCGGAGACGAAACTGGTTATTAATACTGCAGCAGGCGGTTCTTTGGGTGATAAACTAGCTTCAGAGTCATATCATCTGATTGACAAGTTAGCTAAAAATGAGAATGAAACATCTTCAAGGACAGGAAAAAGGGAAGTAGTGCCACTCAATGATAATAATGCAATGCTGGCAGAGCAAAAGTTGTTATCACAACAGATGTCTAATCTGAATGCAAAGTTTGAGAGGATGCAGCTTTCTAAAGTTCAAGCAAATGCAGTTGTTTTTGACTGTGAATATTGTCATGAAGATCATGATACCAATGCTTGCCCTACATTGATGTCTTTTGATTCTTCTCAACAGGTACAGGTAAATGGCATTTGGTATGATCAGCGCCCTAATCAGCAAAATTTCTCAAGGAATCAGAATAATTCTGCTGGCGGTAATAGCTACCAAAGGAAGAGTTATCAAGGTACTGGTTTAGATATGACGTCTGACAACTATCTAAAGCCACCACCTATTCCAAAAAGAGAGCCTTCTGAACTGGAGCGTTTAGTAGGAACATTAGCACAAAGTACTAACGCTTTCATGGAAGAGAGTAAGGCTAATCAAAAAAGTACCAATGCTTTCATTGAGGAGAGTAGAGCTGAATTCAGGAATACTAAAGCTTCAATCAAGAATCTGGAATATCAGGTTGGTCAACTTGCCCAACAGCTATCTGATAGAGCTCCAGGTACCTTTCCTAGTAATACTACTACCAATCCCAAGGAAAATTGTATGGCAGTTATAACTAGAAGCGGGAAAGTGGTATCATCCCCACCAAAACCTATTGAACAGGAGGAGAAGTCTGAAAAAGAAACTGAAAAGTCTCCTGAAATATTGAAACCGGCTGATGATGTGAAGGAGCAAGCTACTCTTCCAAAAGAAAAATTTGAACTTAGTGAAGAGTATCTTATGAAAATGGCACCTTATCCTGGAAGGTTGAAGCTAGAATTGAAAGCAAAAAGCTATGACAGATTTCTTGAGATTTTCAAGAAGTTGCATGTGAACATTCCGTTTGCTGAAGCATTGGCTAATATGCCAAATTATGCAAAATTCATGAAAGATCTCCTCTCCAGGAAGCATAAACTACAAGAATGTCAGACAGTTGCACTTACTGAGAAGTGCATTGCTATTATCACTAGGAAGTTTCCTCCTAAACTTCGTGATCCTGGAAGCTTCAACATTGAAATTGAAATTGGAGATACAAAGATTGGCCAAGCTTTGTGTGATTTAGGGGCGACCATTAATCTGATGCCCTTATCTGTCTGTAAATCCTTGGGGATTACTGAATTGAAGCCTACTTTGGTTTCTCTTCAGCTTGCTGATAGATCCTTAAGGAAGCCAAGTGGTATAGTCGAAGATGTCCTTGTAAAAATTGACAAGTTCATCTTTCCGGCTGATTTTATTGTGCTTGATATGGAGGTAGAAAATGAAATGCCTCTCATATTGGGTAGACCTTTCCTAGCCACAGCCCGTGCAATGATTGATGTTGAAAACGGGAAGCTTGAACTAAGGATGAATGATGAGACCGTTACCATCAATGTCTTTGATTCTTTAAAACAATCTTCTCACAAAGATGATTGTTTTAGTCTGGGAATCTTAAAGGAAAAGCAAAGTGTAGCGGTTGAAGTTTCTAGAAAAGCAGATGATGAAAATGGTGCCACGAAGGTGGAGTTGAAAGAGTCTCCTAAAACTTTAAGAGATATCTTCTTGTGTAACAAGGTAGTGACTGAAGCACTGAAGGAAGAAAAGACTGAATTGAAAGACAAAGATCCCTCTGCTCATACCAATAAAATTCTAAATGAGGATGATGGCAAACATGAGAAGAAACCCCAAGGGAGGAGTCATCCGAAGAAGGTAGTGAGAAAGGAGGTGATCAAACTCTTTAATAAGAATTGGAAGAGACACCGGAAGCTAAAGTTTGACAAGAGACATAGAGATTCTATCTCTCAGAAGAATCAAAGCTTCAAAGAGTTTCTAACATGGCTCCATGGTTTGGGCCAAATCTGGGAAAGGTGGCTCCAAACACCAAGGCAACCAATACCACCAGATCCTCCATTTGCTGAGTCATCCCACGCTGCTGAGTGGGATGACATGGAGGTTTGACTTTATCTCCTTGCTGACGGAGATTTTGTACATTAGTTTATTTTTCTGTTTTGTATTTTAGTTAGTATATTTTTCTCTGATGTTTTAATGTGCGCATTATAGTCTCTTCTATATGCCACTGCTTGTTCCATTGTGCAGGTTTTCCTTCTTGTGGTTTAATTATTGCTGAGGACAACAATGCTCTAAATCTGGGAATGGTGGGCTTGCGCCTTAGAACTGCAATTCTTCTATCAGGGGAGATATCCTAACTCTTTTTATTTTCTTAGTTATTTTGTGTGCTATTAAAAATATAAATAATATAAAAAAAATAAATAAAAAAATAAAAAATGTGTGTTTTGAACAAATCCCAGGTTTAAATGTGCTCATCTTGTTAATGTACATGATTAAAATTTTGGAATATATTGTATGACTTTCTGACATAACATTGCATAGGCATAATTAGATTGCATGATTGCTCGTTTGTCTGAATTAATATTGTGAAATTCTGATAATGTCTGAGGTCAATTTTCTTGAGTCTTCATTGATACCATAGCTGTGAGGTTTTGAGCCTAAACACTGAAATTTTTGTTGAGAGGTCTCACTGTTGTAATACTCTAGAACTTGATTTGTTTCTCTATTATGCATGCATTGATTGATATGATAAAGGCATTTTGTTCTTAATTTCTATTGGCCAAAATAACTCACCTGTATGAGATTTTCCCCTTGCTAGCCCTTTGAGCCTGAACTTAATTCTTGATAAATGACCTGTGGCCTGATTGATGGCTTAGCCTATATCCATTTTTCGTGACTTACCTTGATTGAGATTGAATCATTGAATGTGTTGAAAATAAAATAAAGAAATTGAGGTAAGCTCCACAAAGGTCAAGTGATTAAGGGATAAAAAAAAAAAAGGAAAAGAGTAAAAGGTGGGCTGGAAGGAATTAATTCCCGAAATTCTGTGGGGATGTTAGTGAAGCAAAAATCATTGAATTGAATGTGTTAAAGTGAAATAATATCAGTTTTCAATCTCATTGTTGTTTGACCTACTATCCATATATTCGTACCCTATTACCCCGGCCAAGTTACAACCTATGAAGTCCTTTTGATCAATTAATGCATGTGTGTGATTCTTCATTTTTAAGAATTTTTTTAGAATATGATCAAGCCTATGGTAGTGTTATAGCTTTGAGTGATTGAGTGCTCATTATACCCTTAAACACTGAGTGTTGAGTGAATATTATTTATCTGTGTGAGGGGTAACCAATGTTGACTTGTATCTCTAAGAAGCTGATGAGATTATTGGGAGTTTATGATGTTGAGTTAGGCATGCATGGCATATTGTGTCTGAGAGTGTCTCTGGAATGTTATGTTGGATTAATTAAATATGTCCTGGACTGAGTCTTTTACATTGCTGGGGACAGCAATGTTTAAATCTGGGAATTATTTGATATGCGATCAGCATATAAGGAATTGTAAGATAAAAAGAGGAAGAATGTTACTTAATCTGATGCAAGAAAAGGGCAAAATCACTGTTAATTTGTCAAATATCTTAATCTGAAGTTATATACTGATTTTATGTTGATTTCATAGGAGAAATGCACAAATTAGAGCGGAAAAGGACAAAGTGAAACTAAAGGCCCACGCTACGAGCGTGGGAATGGCGCTTGCAGCATCAGAGGATCGCGCAACTGTTGAATTCAGATTTTAAATTCGGAATTTGAATTCAATTTTATTTTAATTAAATCTTTCCGTTAAACGTTCTGTAATAAATTCATACTTTAATATTTCCGTTATAACGTTTATGTAATAAATTGTAAGGTTTCCGTTATACGTTTCGTCAGAAGGTCAAATAAAGGAGCAGGAAGAAAATCAAACAGAAGCTCCACGCTTCAAGCGTTCAATTCAACGCTTGAAGCGTAGGAAAGGACCCCAGACAGTGAGTCTACGCTTCAAGCGTAGAACCCTACGCTTGAAGCATAGACAAGGAGAAAAGAGGCAGAAGCTCCACGCTTGGTGCGTGGATCCTGCGCTCCAAGCGTAGGGTTGAGATGGACAGCTGTCAGTTGCAAGGAAAGGAGAATTCCGAGGTGCATAAAAAGGGCACAAGGAAACCCTAAAAGACACTTTTCATTCTGGACAACTCGGAGGTCATTTTGGAAGCGAAAGCTCTGGAGAGTGGGAGAGGGATCTCTTCTTCTACCTTTCTGTAGTTCTTGTAGTTGTATGTTTTCATTTGAATATTGGATTTTAGCCATGATAATGGTTGGCTAGAACCTCTTTGTTGTGGTTAGGGTCACGAACCCTTGTGAACCCCTGATACAATGGATTGAGTTTTTATTGATATATTTATCTTTTGAATTTCGTTCTATTCTGATCGTATTGTTATTGTTGTTATTAGATCCGATCAATCTAGTAATTGATAATAAATCTGAGGATTAGGGCCAACAAGAGGGATCTGCGGTCTTTAATCCAGAAAGGGAATAGAACGACGGTATGAACATGATCTAGGGATAGACATGATTCATATTGTAGATGTTTTAATTATCGATCTTTATGCTTGATCTCATATAGGGCACCTCAAGGAATTAGGGTTCTATATGAGATTAAAGGGTTAATTCTTCAAGGGATTGAGAATTAACTACTGATACTTTTATCTGATAATTATCTAATTTCACGATATATATATTTATAGTTAACTTAATCCAGAGTAAAAGGTGGGGATCATTGGTGAATGTTCTCTAACTGCAGCGTTTTTCTCATAAATTTTCAAACCCTTGTTTTGTTGGATTCTTAGATATTCAAAAAGAACAAAAACACGTCTTTTATTTTACAAATCAAATTCCCACACAATCCTGACATTCGTGTCAAAAACCTCTTGGAATATTTAATCTTAAAAAGAATAGTTTAATTGATTTAGACACACTCTCTGTGGATACGAACTTTACTTATCATTTTATTACTTGTGCGATTCGGTACACTTGTCGATTCACGTCAATCCTTTGTCCGCAAGTCAACATTGGTTTTGAGGGATCTATTTCTTTCTTCTTCTCATCTTCCCTGACATGCGCATCCACAGTTCTTGAACGCAAAAGTGCTGTCAAATGATCAATCTCGGATCTGTGGATAATAGACAATGATCGTGTAAAGAATTAACTATTGTTGTGCTAATTATAAAACAACTACAAATAGATTGAAAGATTAGAAAATTACATTCAGCTACTAATTGTTAAAGAAGCAAAATAAGATGCATAATAACAAGAACTCCAAAAACTATAATAAGCGTAAGGAAGAGCAAATCAACACAAAGCTACTAAAAATATATAAGAACAAAAATTGGAAAAACAAATCGATAAAGACTGCTTAAACCTTGAGCCTTTTATAAGGAAAATTATTCAAATGCTAAGAGCAAATATATATTCAACAACTAAATAACAAAAGCAATAATTCCTCATGCACATGATACAAAACGTGCCTGGAGAAAGTCTTCTGCTTTAATAGTTTCTCAAGCTCGGTTAATCCACCTTCATTAGAGCAATTAATTTGAACATCACCTTCACCAACTGCTCCTTGTTGCTTGCCAGAGGAATTGTCAATCTGTTTATCATTTAACAAATGACAAAACAAAATGATAATGATAAAAATAAAATTGTTTCCCCAATCAAAAGTGAACATTGCAACTACAATGCTCCATAATCAATAGAAATGAAAAAACTATTATATAGCATTTTCAAGATCTTTGAATTCCAACTAAGCATTATTTTTTCAAGAATCCACATCCATATAAAAAACTTTGTATATATTCCATAGTATATAACAATTAAATTCATAATGGAATACCAATGATGCTCATCATGAAGATGCAATTTCAAAGCACAAACACTAACTTCAATTAGCAGATTCGCACTCTGCCATTTCAAATATATAAAAGTTGAATTCACTCAATCTCTTGACAGAGGACAACCACTACAAGAAAATATGTGTTTTGCGACAGACATTCCGCGACGGTTGGCCTCCAACCGTCGTAGAATAAGTTACAACGACGGTTACTTCGACGGTCCACTGAACCCTTGTTGAATATCATAATTTTACGACGGAAAACAGAGGCGGTTATCAACCGACGCAGAATATTTCATTTAGAGTCGGTTTAAACCGACGCAGAATACAAAACAAGACGACGGTTATCAACCGACGCATAATGTTTCATTTAAAGTCGGTTACAACCGACGCAGAATACAAAACAAGATGACGGTTATCAACCGACGCAGAATGTTTCATTTAAAGTCGGTTACAACCGACGCATAATACAAAACACGACGACGTTTATCAACCGACGCAGAATGTTTCATTTAAAGTCGGTTACAACCGACGCATAATACAAAACAAGATGACGTTTATCAACCGACGCAGAATGTTTCATTTAAAGTTGGTTACAACCGACGCAGAATGTACAATTTCATGAATATTTTGTTTTGCGAACATTCTTTGCGCATAATAGCACTTAGAAGGATTTGAACACATTATACATTGCCTTAATTTTGTAGAGTATGTCTATCGCCAAAAGGTCATTGCTATAATTTGGACATATATAAAACTCTCATATTGAATATTAGTTACATAATTTCTATAATACTTGCCCTAATTAATATATGGGTCGGGGAAATTAGAATGATCAATACTTAATTGCTAGGACAAAATCCAAAAAGACAATGATGTAATTATATTGAGTAATAATTGATCAAGGATATCAATTTTGGGAGTTTGTTCATATCATTTCACGTGTACAACACATGTTAATTCACGATTATTCATGTAATAAGGAGATTACAAGAGAGGTCGACATATTTTGTGAAGGATAACTACACATGTATAGTGGCAAGAAGGAGGTTGGCATAAGCTAGACACAATAACAAGTATATTAAAAATGATAGAAAAGGTAACATATATATTAATTTTAAATTAAAGTAATTTTTAAATAATTTTTTATTTGAATTATATATCTTTTGATATTATATCTTTTTAATTTTTTTCAACTAATAAAAATTTGTATTTTATAAAGAAATATAAAAACTTTGAAATGCTTTATTTTGAAAAAATAAGTCTTAAAAAAAGATTTTAATTAATAGATAAAAAAGGATAAAATGTGTTTAAAAAAGGGATAAAACGTAATTTTAATAAAAACATTATAACCACAATGAATTTAAATTCATAAAAATTAACACAAAATGATATAATATGTGGCAAGTTTCAAAGCCATGTGTAATAAAAAAAAAATTACTAGACTTTTCATAATCCATCCCTAACTTATGCAATCCCACCCCAAAATAATGGTCATTACTACAATTGTGTTGTAAGTGTGGGTGTGCATTAATGTCCATGTTTGTGTGTGGATGTGCACATGCGCGTTTATAGTTTTGTGTGAGTATGAGTGTTTGTATGTTTGCGCGTAATGGCGAACCCACACTTGTGCATGGGTGAATTTATTTTTTCATTCTTTTTGGGGGTGGAGGGGATATATATATTTTTTCTTAAATATTTTGTTTAACTTCTTAAGGTCAGTGCAGATGATAATTAGTTATTGAACCGATATATGCACTCTCTTGGGTAGAAGGTTTTAAATTTTGTGACTTCAAGTATTTATTTATAACTTTTGGTTCACAATGAAAATAAATAACTTTTTGTAAAAAAATAATTTAATTTATTGTGAATTTAATTTTTTTATTTAAAATATATTTGTGTGGTAAATAAAAAAATCAAGATGGTTTTCTAAAATAATATCAAAATAAATAACATAAGTATTATGTGATTTATTATTTAATAATTAAATTTATTTGATAATACCATAATTATATTTATAAGGCCATTAGAGGTCTAAGTGACATATTGTTATAACCATAGTGGGCGTGAATGAAAATTTGAGATGAGAACAAGTTAAATGATTGTGTCACTCTAAATGAGAGAAATAAATAAATTAATATCTTTTAATTAAGATTTCAATTACAAAAAAAACATCCACTTTCCTGTATGAATTTTCATTGTTTGTGTTATTCTCTCGCTTAAAATGACACAATTCTATATTTTTTAAAATAACAAATATCAAATCCAAATATCAAATCAAATCCACATATTTTGGCATTTTCTATTGCACGGATTACTCCCTATTTTATTTAAGGGAAAAATAATTTTCTTTTTAAAAGGATGTTCATTTAATTGAAAATTACTATTTTTTTAAAATTAAAATTTGAAAAAACCCTCACATTTTATTTTCTATAATTTTCATTGGGCATTTCTTTTATTTTTTTAAAATGACTTATATTTGTTTATAAAAAAATGACTTATATTTAAATATTACATATCAAAATATTTATTAAAATATGGGTTTTTTAATGTTATGTTACATGATTTAAGTATTGTTTGCAACACACACATAAAAATTGGAGAGAGAAAGAGGAATAATGATAGAGAAAGAAAAATATGTGTACCCCAACTCTTTAATATGTGTGTAGAAAAGTGATTTTATATCATGTTACATGATAAACATAAAACCCTTAAAATACATCACTACCTTCTTTTCACTTTTTCGTTTACCCTCCTTTCACTTTTCCTTTACCCGCTTCCTGTTCCCTCCCAACCCTTTTCACTTTACCCGCCCTAATCTTTCACTTGCATGTCATCGTTTAATCAAGCACAATGTTTACTCCCCTCATTTTCCATTTGACACCCACAAACCCAAATTTGAAAGGTTTGTCAAAGATTACTACTTTGATTGAAAATATTGGAAAGAACTTGCAGGTGCTTTATGTATTCTTCTTTTCTCTTCGAATCTCTAGTTACCAATTTTTTTTTTGGCAAGCCTCTAGTTACCAGATTTTACTACTTTATAACGATTCCAAAGATCCTTTCAATCTTTCTTTCCAATGTATGCCTTTTTTTTCAACCCCAATGTGTACGATTTTGTTTTTCCCTCTTTCATTATGATATGGTTTTCTGCAAACAATTTTTTTTTTCAGACCAGTTATACACTTCTTAAAATATTCAACTTGTAATATGGGTTATCTCAATTCAGCTTTGTGCTCTTCAAGCCAGGTTCATTATGCCGATGATGCACCTGTCACCGGTGGGGGTCTCAGATTAACTTCTTTTTCACATATCCATCTTTCTTTAATGCAAGAACTTGGTGTTTGTTATTTAACAATATCGTTTTACAAGGCTTTGGTTAAAATAGTTATGCCTGAATTTGACTTAAAAATAATTTTCTCTTCTTTGTTCTTCCCGTCTTTGTTATTCTCCCTCTTATCCCTTGATTGTTAGTACATAAATAACAATCTCTATTGACTAAATTACAGAGATTGAGCTAGTCCGTTTATCAAATTGAATCTGTTATCATATCTTCGTCACATTTGAGACATAGGTCAGAGGATATGTGTCCTTGTCGAATTAAATTCTATTTTATTGGTTATGTTCATATTTTGTTTCAACCTTTACAGTTTTTTTCGACGCTTGAAGATGAATAATGATATAGATGTTGGCAGGCTTATTTTGAGCTGAAAGATCTTGAAGTATGTTTTTCTATTTTCAGCTTGTGGTGTTATTTATTTATTTTTTTGGTTGTTTGTTTTGTGATAGTTCAGATCTAGTTTATAGAAATGAATGACTTTTTCTCTTTCTTTTTTTAACCTCTTTTCTATGTTTTGTTTATAAACTAAAATAATGCTTTTCTGAACAAATTTATTCCTCAAATCTGTGAACTAATGAGAGGAAGAAAATAAATATGAAGAAACTTCTCATGACCAAAGCACGATTGTACAAAGAAGTAGGGAAGAATTTATTTCCAATTTCTTCTTGGAACCTTGAGTTAACATGTGCATGCAGGTGCTGGTTACTTCGTTTGGCGAGCTTGAAGGGAATGCATTTCTTGATCCTAGGACTGTCCAAGTAGCAATAGTTGACCATGTTAAACATGTAAGTCCTCTCTCTATCTGAGCTTAAGTGGATCAACCAAATACCGGGTTAATTTCTTAAATATTGTTTCAGAAAAAAATAAAATAAAGCGGGGGTTCATTACTGATTTTTGTTTTTGAATATGCATGCCATGGTTCCACTTAACTTTCTGTTGCTTCTTGAGGAATGGGATAAACAAACTAGGCCTTTGTCATACTAATTACTTTTTATTTCTTTAATTCATGTTTAATAAATGTGGTGCACATTAAACGTTATAATGAATGTAATCTGTATCATCGTGCATTGAGTTCAACTTTAGTATTTATGTTGAGATGAATAAACTAATTAGTGGGAGTTTCTTTATTAAATACGATTGCACAACTTAGTTGAGATGAATTTAGTATTTTAAATTAAACTTTCTTTTTTTTGTCATTTTATGATAAGGAAGCTAATCCCTTTTTATTGATCTTGTCTCTCAGAAAAAGCTTTAGTCATATCAGAAAATATAGTAAATTAGCAAATTATACTAAATCAATCTCTAATAAATGAAAATAATTAAGAGAAATTAATATCAGTAATTTTTGTTTCATTAGGAATGTATCAAATTGTGGGTTCAATAATACAACATTTCTCGTTGATAGAAAACCATGCAATGTTTATATGTTCTCTAAGGTCACGTGAGTTTACTTTTTGATTGCCTTGCAATGAATATTATTTATTGCTTCAAGAATATATATATATATATATATATATATATATATATATATATATATATATATAGGGAAAAACGTTTCTCAAGCAGCTTGAGATAAGTTTATCTCTACGTCGTTTTGATTAATGAAGGGTGTTTATGTAATTTTATGTGAATTAAAACATCCTTCATTAATTCACATAAAATTACATAAACACCCTTCATTAATCAAAACGACGTAGTTTTAGGGCTAGCCTGTGAGATAAACTTATCTCAAGCTGCTTGAGAAATGTTTACCCCATATATATATATATATATATATATATATATATATATATATATATATATATATATACTATTATTTAACTATTCTTCTTTAAACTATTGACTTTGTAGTTACATAAATATTTATTATTACGTATCTTAGTTGCTTATTCACTAACTTTCACATTCTTGTCATATTTTAGAAGCAACTTTTTTTCACTTGACTCTGACTAAAATTTTGAGATTTTCAATGTTCTGGTGCACTGTCATAACTTGTTATGAAGATTCAATTAAGTACTAAATAAATGATCTCCATTTCATGTTTTGAATTATTTAGCGGTTAAGTAAACAACTACCAATCTCATTAATACCCCACCATGCAATAGCTTATGCCATCCACCTTGCTTTTGGTCTTGGTCTGTGAATCTATGTGATATTCGAATTAGAAAGTGATTGTTAGTATATGATAAGTGTGATTCATATTGAATGCAAACTATTATATTACTACGAATGAGTGTTTGAATTCCATTGGTGAAAATGGTATATTAAACTATTGACTGCCTTTATGTTGTCCGAGATATATGATGTGAACTATTATGATGAGCACCAATGGAATTTAAAGGGAATGCCTTTAAAGATATTATTAAGAAGGTCTATTCATGCTATGACATAATTTTGAATCCAGATATGTCTTTTCCTCTAGTCTTAATGGTCACAAACCCAGAGTTATAAAAATTATGTCTGCCAAAAGATCATTACTACAATGACTGGTCCTTAATCAAGCCAATACCAAACCACAAGAGACCTTATATTTATTCAATGAATACACCCACCCTAATGCCTATCCTTAACCACAAGTGTCGTACTTTTTCAGAAAGAAGATTATAAAGCAATGGACAAGTCATGGATAACAATGCCACGAAATACATCTATGTATGAGGAGGGAGTTCGGGGATTTATTAACTTTGCATTACAAAATTCTGGTGTTGAAGGTGAAATAATATGCCCATGTCCGATATGTGGATTTAGAAAGTGGCAGCAAGAGATGTTGTCTATGATCATTTAATTGGCAATCAGATCTAGTGGCTTGGTTATAGTTATGTAAATTATTCTATTTCATTTCAATTATTCAAACCCATATTTTACATTTCCTTTCCTTAAAGTTTCTAAAACTAACGATAAGGACATCATGCATGTTAATATTTCACTAAGGCAATTTACTTAGGTAGTGGAAGACACTTTATTTAGGTAAAACATTCAGTACTCTATTGTCATTTAAGAGACCCAAAATAGTCTCTTTCTAGATGAAGATTATTAAATAGACATATTTTGTAGCTATAAATTTTGTTTGTGAAACTCTTAGTACACACCAAAGTTATATGTTTATATGAGAACCTAATTTATTTACGTAAATTCATTAAGTCATATAGGTGACAAAATTGGTTTAAGCCATTAAGTCTCAATAGGCCTTAGGAATGTGACTTGAATTCATAGAATTAAAGGAAAATGTTTGAGAGAGGGATCCCTTTTAGTGAATATGCCTAAAGGTGGTATTTTTTGTTCGGTTACTTTGAAGTTATTGTTGCTCTGCTTTTGTCACCTATTCATCATCATTGCTAGCGCCATCCCAGCTGACTTGTTCCTTGGATGTTTCTGTGTCTATTTAATAGAGATAATTTTATTTTATAATTAGTTAGTTTTAAATTCATGCACTTCTCTACTCTCTGATTATTAGTTGTAATATACAAGTATACTTAATGAATGTAGCTTGCAAGATGTACCTTTATGTTGATTGAAATGCCTTTGCAGTACTTGTAATTTATGGCACTTGAAATTTGTTCCAATTTGAATATTATCCATTAAGAGTTTTTTATTTCTCATTAAAATATTGTCTTTATTTATAATTTGTAGGCTTCATGTTTGGAATCCTCAAATGGTATTAGAAGGTCTTCACCAAATATTAACATATCATCTACACAACAAGGTCAAAATGAAGGATTAGCAACTCCTCCCGATGACTTTTTCATGGATGACATTTAAATTCTACATATTTTGAAAACTTTGGAATGACATTTTATTGGATATTTTTGTGATATGTAATTTTTATTTAGATTGCAACAGTACTTTGGGATCTTCATTTTGTGTGTAGATTATAGTGCTATTGGGGATACATTTTGTTGACATTTTTTGTGATCTTTACTTTTGGTTTAGAGTACAATACTTTGTGATGATATTTTGTTAGATTTTTTTGTAATCCATACTTTTTATTTAGATGATAGTGCAAAACATCAGGTTTGATGTTTTTTAACATTATGGTAAATGACATTTTATATTTTATTACAATTTTATGAATGATCCTTTTTAGTTAATAATTCTAATATATTTGACGACATGTCATCATGATTTTATTGCTAGTAATATTTGAATAAATTTATAAAATAAAAAAGTATTTCAATAATAAAATAATAACAAATTACTATTATTCAAATTTCAAAAAATTGCATTTTTGAAATATTTCATATACCAAGAATTAAATTTTAAATTATTATTTTTAAATTTAAATTATTATTTTAATAATACAAAGGCGGTTTGAAACCGACTCCAAAATCCACGTTATTTATTTAGAGGCTGTGACGAACCGCCTCTAAAAGAAAATACAGAGGCAATTTCAAACCGACTCCAAAAGCCACGTTTTTTATTTAGAGGCTGTGATGAACCGCCTCCAAAAGATAATACAGAGGCGGTTTGAAACCGACTCCAAAGGCCAAGTTATTTATTTAGAGGCTGTGATGAACCGCCTCCAAAATGAAATACAGAGGCGGTTTCAAACCGACTCCAAAATCCACGTGACTTATATGGAGGCGGTTCTCAACCGCCTCCAATAGTAATACACAGTAAATTCAGCTATCATTATGTGGCGGCCACACCGCCTTGGTAACCGTCGTTATATTGATCGCGTCGGTTGTTCCAGCGGTTAGTTTCAACCGTCGTTGATTCCTTCCCGACGATTGAATTCGCGACGGTTGGTTAACCGTCGCCCTACTTTTTTAGCGACGGTTTAAACCGCCTCTAAATGGCAATTTGACCGTCGCAAAATACTCCTTTTCTTGTAGTGAACAATAAAATCAGATATTGTTACCGACACACAAACATAGAGAAATCATACAAAAGAAAGAAAGAGAATGAATCTTTATTGATGATTGAATATCAATCAAAAAAGGAGAGAAATCTCCTCAAGGGTTTCCCCTTACAACTGAGCTACTGCTTTGTTTTCTCAATACTAACATCTCTCCTCCACTACCTTCTAACCATATTCTGCTTTAAACTAAACTCCTGTCCTTCCAACTTCTCTAAGTAACTACCTAAGTGATCTAACTAAATATTGAAACCCTATTGTAACTACCCGTACCTAGATGTTGATATTTGGGAATATCTAACAAATACATTACAAAGTACAAAATCATTCAACACACTAGAATTGTAACATCCCAAGGGATGATTAGGGCTGGGAGTGATCGCCGATACAAAAGAGATGAGGCACGAACAAGGAGCAGCTCCTGGCAGGCCTCCAGCTAGGGGGTACATGAATGAATCGAATCAACACCCGAATGAGAGGGATCCAGAGGTTGTGCAGGTATGGGACTATACAGTTGAGGATGGCTTAAAGGACTTAATATGTACTACCAATACGAACAAGATGCATCTACTTTTTGGTATCCCATAACTTAAGAACTTCATAGTTAAGCGTGCTTGACTGAGAGCAATTCTAGGATAGCTGACCTCTTGGGATGTTTCTTAGGAAATGTGAGTGAGAACAAAGCATGCTGAAAAGTCTCATGTTGGTTTATGGGGACAGTCATAGATCCTACAAGTAAACGAGCATTACAAGAATACTACCTATATAGCACAACTAAGATAAGTCAAGAAAAAGTGACTCCTTATGAGGAAAGGTGTGTTTTACTTGAAAGTTTACAAGCCATTTGACGAAATAAATATATTCGATGAAAGGTAGAAGTAGTACCGGTAACTAAAAAGATGAGGGAACATAGATTGAGGTGGTTTGGGCACGTAATAAGACGACGCTTAGATGCTCCTGTAAGAACAGAAGTTTGTTACCAAGAGATCGACACAAAGAGAGGTAGAGGTAGATCGAAACTTACCTGGGGAAAGGTAGTTAAACAAGACTTGATGGAGTGGGATATAGATTGGTGGACGGTGTGCTTAAGACGGAATGAAGAAAAGCTATAAGCAGGGTGAAGGTTAAACCCGTTGTTATTCCTATGTTCCAGATGGTTCCTTTTTAGTTCTTTTCCTCTTCAATCCCCCCTTTCTTTCTTTCCCCTTTCTTGTCTTTTATCTTATTTCCCCCTTCCCCACTTTTTTATTTTTATTTTTGTGTTTATTTATTTCTTTTATTTATTTATTTATTTTTAAATTTTTATCTTACTTTATTATTTATTTATTTATTTATTTTTAAATTTTTATCTTACTTTATTATTTATTTATTTATTTTATTTTTTAATCTCCTCTTATTTATCATTGGGTTCATCTACCACCAACCCCAATTAATTTGGGTTAAAGGTGTTATTAATGTTGATGTTGTTGACAAGCATCTTACTTCACCACCTCATGATTCGGTCCAGGCTTGAACAAATTGTTTTCAGGTGACAAGTTCTTGCCTATAAATGACGTCTATTGACCTCATGCACATGCTTCTAACCCTCTGTCCAAGGTAGAACTACAGTCAACCACAATTTGGAGAACATCCCACAAGAACCCTTAAAGAGGGCCTTAGTAGATCGGTCATCCTAACTAAGCTCATTTTGCAATGCAATATAAACAAGCTAAGAGAGGCATATTCTGACACTTAAAATCCTTAACTGCAACAATAATTCAACAGATACAGAGGTAGGAATAGTAAAAAAGTAAAATATTAGAGGCAAAAATATCAATTTGACTTCTCAAAGCAAAAAAAAAAAAATTAGAGTAAAGTATATTTGATGTAATATTAAAAAATTGTGGTCAAACTAAGAATAGCCTAAAAACATTTTTGTTGTCGTCAGGACAAAATATAAAAATGAAACACAATTTATCATAAAATCAAACGGATGGACATTCCACTTACACCCCAAAAATGAATTCTTAATCAAGAGGTGTAAATGGTGTTATAATTTATAACAAATAGAGAGTATGCATACTTACGAAGGTAGCTTCTTCATGATGATTGAGCCTAGCTTCCTGTTCCCTTTCTGTACCAAAAAATAAAAAGCAAATAATAATAATATATCCATACAATGTATGTTAATAAAAAAATCATGGAATCAAGAGATTAAATTTCATATCAGTGTAGAACAACAGATAACATTAAAAAGACAAAAAACAAAAGGAAATCATAGAAAAGTTACAACCAAAAAGTCAACTGATGTAACCAGGAGCACAAACAGAAAATATGGAGAGAAAAAATAGGTACATAATTTAACATGCTCAAAGCTACAACGAACTATAGTCCTACCTCCATAGGTAAAACATAAAAATTACTATTGTCAATATAGATTACAAGGAGTAGCCATTCTGAAGTTGAACCCTAATCCCAATACATCCGAACGCTCATTGTGACTGACATTTCAGTACACTACAACCTACAAGGCCGGTCCTTTTGCTTCCACCACAGATCCCCTTGAAAAAGAAAATTTCCTTTGTGAGACGAAACTTGGGAGAGCCTCACCCCAAAAGCTAGCTTATAAAGTAGGAGAGCCCAAACTCCATAAAAACCTCACACTAAAACCTTATGTTTTCGATGTGGGAATTCAAGTCCCATACATTGCAATTGGATCGTAACACTTTGTTTAAGGAACCCACAGAAAATATTTGTTGACCTTTGACCCCATTTTTCATTTACGTTGTGTCCTACACTCAGTTTAGAAATTAGATATGCATGCTAAAAACCTTATTGTTGAGGAGAATTGTTATTTCAGCATACAAATTATGTCATGTTTAACGTGTTCTTAAGGATTTCGTTTACAAATTACTAATTTACTATCAATCAAATGGGAGGCAATAGAATCTAATCCATTTTGGTTTTGCAACAGATGCAGATCAACACTTAATTAAACCTAAAGCCAACTATGTTTGTCAAATAAAATATGGTCTTTATACAAGGGCATGAGATGATAGGTAGTGCTCTTCAGTGATGCACCTGAGTTTAACAGAAGAGTTATGATTGGAGATACGGGTTTTCTCAATAAGTCAGCATTTCCAAATTCCTCTAAAGAAAAAAGATAAGATAAGAAGAACAAGAGTGTTTTCCCTCCCTTTCACAACATACTTTCAAGCAAATCAATGCATCAAGCTCAAATTAATAATGCATTTTACAACCTAACAACACACCAAAAGACTTCTTATCTACAAATTAGTGCAGTGAAATATTTTACTCATTTCTTCCTTTGCAATACTTTCCTCTTAATTTTGTAGATGAGAGAATATAAAAGCATGTCAAATATGTTGTATAATACGATTATTTCTCTTAAAATAACACAAAATTGTATCCTTTAAAATAATAAATATTTTTCTATTAATAAAATATAATATATTTTTTATTTAATCTCAGATACAAAAGTAATGATTCTTGCTTTCTAGTCAAAATAATATGCTATAAATTACATATATTAAACATTATGAAAATTGCAGTTTAGATTTTATGTATATAATAAAGAGGAGGGATATTCTCACTACCAAAATTTTCCACTACCAATTTACTACCTATCTAATCACCATTAGATTAACATTTTCTCTCTCTTCAAAAACTTTTTAACACTCTCTTTCTTTGATCCAATGGTGATTTGATGGGTAGTAAGTTAGTAGTAAGAATTTTTGGTAGTTAGAATACCCCCACTCTATAATAAATAGAGGAAAGTTATAGTTACAACCTTTTTTTTACAACCTCTTACAACCATATCTTATCACCGTTGATTTCCGCCAATCAACGGTTATCATTTTTTCAAATTAAACTTATTACATCAACATCAACATCAACATCACCTTTATCCCAAATTAATTGGGGTCGGTGGTAGATGAACCCACATGAAAGATATAAAATTGTTGAAAAAATAAAATAAAAATAATATTAATAATAAATATATATATATATATATATATATGTTTATATAAATAAATAAAAGTGAAAAAGAAAGGGACAAGAAGAAGTGGGGGAAATGAAGGGGAAAAGGACTCAAGGGTGCTTATTAATTAATTATTAATTCATAATAAATGATAACCGTTGATTGACGGAAATCAACAGTGTTAAAGTATGGTTGTAAGAGGTTGTAAAAAAAGGTTGTAACTATAACCTTCCTCTAATAGATAAATGGATTTTGTTTTGGGAGGAAAGTTATAGTTACAACTTTTTTTTACAACCTCTTACAACCATACCTTATCACCGTTGATTTCTGTCAATCAACGGTTATCATTTATTGTGAATTAATAATTAATTAATGTGTTTAATTTGCTAAAATGATAACCGTTGATTGGCGGAAATCAACGGTGATAAGATATGGTTGTAAGAGGTTGTAAAAAAAAGTTGTAACTATAACCTTCCCCTTGTTTTGGTTTTTAAGTTCAATTATTCTGTTATGACAATTTATCCTCTCGATCTCTCTATTTTTTTTTAAATTTTTTCTTCTCTACTTAAGCAAAAGTAAATTTTAGTTGCATTCGATTTTGAAATAAATTGACGTTAAGACTTAAGAGTGTGGTTCATGTAAGTGACGTGGCGTGTGCCAAGTGGTGTGATTTAAAAACATTTTCTGGTTGTAAAAAAAAAAGAAAAGAAAAGAAAAGAAAAAACATTTTTTGAATTGCGATGCGTACCAAATATTGCGTTTCGAATTCTGCAAGTCGCGTACGAAGCGATGCTAATGCTACATGACGCATAAATCCGTGCCACGAGTCCAGTTCCATATTGTGTCATTCCCTCTCTGAATTACCTATATTCTCGTTTTCAACTTTTTTTTTGGCGTGTCTTGCATCTTGCTTGGTAATTTGGCATCCCGATTTGATAATAAAAATGGGTTTTATATATGTCGGATACTTTTAATGTCATGTTACTTGTTACATCCTCTAATTATTGCAATATAGAGAATATCACACTGTTTGCAATCAATATATTTAATAATAATAATAAATGAATAAAAATATTTGAGAAAATAAATCTAGAAAGATTAACTCGAAATACTAACATCCTTCATTATTTATACATGGATGTAAGTTAGTGCAAATATTTTGTACTCTAAATATTTTACACCAGTTCCACGCATATATTACATCCTAACTACATAAGATTACAACGTTTATTCCATACATACTTCTCATTCTAGTCTAGCTTATAGGTGTAGGATTCCACACTGCCTGCATGGAATATGGCTACTGTTCCTTGGTTTCCAACTATTATGTAGAATTCCCAATGGTCGTCATAAAAATAAATTCACAGTCCAACCTTCTCCAGAAAAGATATGTGAGGCATGATGGTTTTTTGGAAAGGTTAGCACAAAATAAACAAATGTGAGATGATTCTCAAAATATTGAGATTTTTAAACTATATCCATTTTCAGCCATAATAATGGAAAATATCAATCTCTCAGGTTTATTTCATAAGCTGAAATAATAACATAAATAATAAATAATAATAACAAATTGTGTAATATTTAACTGAAGCTAATTTAATTTCCAATTTTGTGGGTCTCCTGTCTGTGAAAAGTTATGATATTGTGAAGCTCAAGCCATGATAAGGCATCCCTTACCCTAACTATCTGATCCCAAACTTTTGAGGGTCAGTTCACAGCAATAACATACAGTTAAAATTTACACATCCTCTTAATATTTATTTGGTACTAAATAATTTATTGTATCTTATTGCCAAGGAAAATCTTAAATCCGATAAAAATTACAATAATATGAGAGGTAGAACAAAATTAAAAAGAAAGATTAAGGTAAGACAATAGATGAAAATTGGTCTATGTGCATGCCTGTTATATACGGAAAATATGTGAATGATGCTTGAATCGATTTATGTATGATGATGCCTTTTCTTTGGTTCTTAATCAGGCAAGGACATCCAAATTGATATTTATATATATATGAAACTGCCTTATTAAGGAGATTTGTCGAAGTTGTAAAAACTAGAGATATCTTATCTATTTAAACGGTACTACCTTGCTGTATCGGGTGTCATCATTTACTTAAATGCAATCTAAATGGCCTACTTTGATGTCTGACTAGCTATGGCATGCACTTATTTATTAACGGTGTACTCCATAACTGATTTTAAGGTCCTATGAGTTTAATTAGGAACGGATCTGAATTAAGTCTAGGGAACTAGCGCAATGGTCGTTATTAGCATAGCAATAAAGAAAATCCAAATTTCATTGTCTGCAAAATAACTGGTCAAATTAGCCACTTGATGTTCTGTGACTATGAGCTAGTGCTTTACACTACTCTACTCCAATTTAAACTCTGAAAATTGATTTGATACTGAATTCAAATAACCGTTATATTGTTCCATTTGATGATATTACATAATCTGAGTTGTTACATTACATTGTTAAGCATCAATACTTATTTTCGCATTGTTAACTAATACTATCTCATTGTTTTTCGCCTCCTCTATTAAATTGGCTAAGGTTGTACAAGTTCTGTATTATAATCTATCCATTAAATTCTTAGGTTTTAATGATGCTACATGATGAGAAAGAACAAAAGAATAATATCCATGTTGAGTTAGATTAATGTGTGGTTATATGTGCTATGCTTATTGGAATTTAATAGTGATGACTAATTTACTCCTTTTGTATTCTATAGATTCTATATACAATAAAAAGCCAATCGATAAATTTAAAAGAGACTTGTTGTATGTTTAGGCATGGGGATTAACCTAGACATACAAGATCTATGTAAAATGTAACAGCCCGTGTTAACCCGGATTGTTAACATACTATCGTATTAAGCCACGCTTAATTAAAATGCGGAATAACTTTTTCTTTAATTCAATTATGACGTCATTAACCTTAGCCAACTTGATTACTTAATCAATTTCATAAAATACTGCCTGTATGTAAATTGCAAGACAACTAACTGAAATACCTCATATATAAATATAATGCGAGTATCTAAAGCCACAGGACTACAACACATAGCCTGGGTCAAAATCCTGATACTTTAATTACAACTTCAAATAAAAGACAATAACAAAACCATGTGGCATGGACAAACCCCATGCTCACCAAATAAGGCACAATGCCCAGCAACAATCTCAATGTAATCATAACAGAAAACATAAGCAACAGTCAATAATCATCATCCATCATGTCAGAAAACTACAGCTAAGTCTAACTCAGCTCTGGCCTCCTGCCACCTGAGCACTCAACATTACCTGAACCTGAAATAAGCGTCCCCAAACGTGGGGTGAGATCTCTAAACAAGAAATCTCAGTAAGACAAGGGGTCCTCAAGGATCTTCCACCCCAAGCTCACTTACATGTGTAATATAAGTTTAAAAAAAATAGTATTTATAATATAAGTTCCAAAACTATGCGATGCAGCAGATAATCATGCCATGTGTGTTTATCAAATCTACTGGCCAGAGAAATGCAGGAATACGTCTAAACCCACATGAGTACAAGGAACACCGCTTGCACCTCACCCACAGCCTCACCATCTTGTATGTACTACATACTCAGGCTTACCGTATAGGTGGACACCACATGCATATCATAAAAGCACATTGCATATAATAGCTCAACAGCATTTCCAAAACATCAAAGCATGTAACACAGCATGCATAAACCACATCCCCATGGGACATGGTGGAACCACAAAATGGCTAAACCGAGGACACGAAAGCTTACCTTGCAAGCCAGCTATCCAAGCCAAGAGTCCAACCACTCTTACGTCCAAAAACAGCAGTATCACAATCTGATATGGACCAATAATACATCAATATTTATGCATCACAAGCATATAACTTAAAGACTACGCCTTTCCTTTACGTTTTACGTCTTAAGGCTTCCAACAAAGCCATAAGCCCTTAATCATATGATTCTGACTTAGTTCATTAATTACAGAAGTTCAACTTCCTTAATCTAGGGTCCATAAACCCCCAATAGCTTACTGTTCACACAGCTCAGCTACTGTTCTGCGAAACCCCAGGATATCCGGATATCATAAGGGACATATCCGGATATGTCATATCCGGATATCACACTGACCATATCCGGATATAACATATCTGGATACCCAGGTCCCATATCCGGATATTAATATCCGGATACCATATCCGGATATCGATATACGGATATCTGTTCGACGAATATCCGGATATCTCACGACATAATGCAGTTTCTGCATTTCGTGAATATCCAGTCCAAAGATCCAACTTTTAACACATGTACACGTTAAAGCATGCATCTTTAATCTGTTTTAGGTTCATACTCATTATACCTTCTTGTTTACTCATTAAACATGGCCAATACCTCAACTTTAAGCATCAAAACTTAAGATCAAAGGTGAGGGAACCTACCCCAAGCTTGAAACAGAGTAATGTGTGCTCTTGGAGCTCTCCAAAAGTTCCTCAACTCAGGCCACACCAAGGTGTACGAAAATAGTGCAAAGCTTGGCCCTTTCAACACAAAGGAAGCTCCTTGAAGCCTCCAATGGCATGAACAATAGCTCACAACAAGGAAAACAAGATCACAGCCCACTAAACACCTCTCAAACAACACCTCAACTCAGAGAAAGGTTGCATTTCATTCTCACAAGGCACACTCTAGTTGTTTAGGAGAAGGAATGGTGAAGAAGGTGATCACAAGCTCAAGAAAAGATGAAGGAGAAGGCAATGGAACAGTGTTCTGCAGCAACACAGCTTCCTTCACGTATGAAAAGTGGCTGCCTAGGGTTGTGTGCCCTCTTAATGGTAGTATATATAGGCATTGAAGCCATAACGCGCAGTATTAGCCTTAATAGCTACGCAAAAGATCTTGATCCCAAACTTTGGAATCTATACCTAGACATTTTTCTAAGATTTTTCATATTTTTATTTTATTTTTCGGAGCACCTTTCCGGTACGCGCTTTTCCATAGCCAGTATCAGTTCTGGCATCAGATTACGTTATTTTGACTTGAAACTTGTTTTACAAGTCCTACATAATATTCTAGTAATTATCATGCATTCGTTATAATATTCCGGGATACTTTTCCGGTACACATTTATACCGGGTAGCAGAACCGGTATCTGCGCTTTTCTTCCGAAAAGCGACTTTCAGCATTTTTACTCACTCAGTATAATTATTTAAGCCCAATAATAATTATTAAGGTCAATTATGGAATCATGTCCTAATTATCATAATTAATTCACTAATTACCTTAATTAGCGGTGCAGGTTCTTACATTCACCCCACCTTTTTAAGGATTTTGTCCTCAAAATCAGAAACATACATGTCTCGAAAGTCGGGATACTGTCGGAGAAGCTCATCCTCTCGCTCCCACGTGCACTCCTCGGGACTACGCCCAGTCCACTACACCTTGACCATCGGAATGATCTTGCTTCTAAGTTGTTTCTCGCCTCGATCGAGGATCTTGAGTGGTCCGACGGGAGTCTTTAGGTTCTCCCGAACCTCCACATCATCCAGCTGCACCACGTGCGAAGGATCTGCTATGTACCTCCGAAGTTGAGACACGTGAAACACGTTGTGGATGTTGGCTAAGTTCGGAGGCAAGGCGAGTCGATAGGCAACAGGTCCTACTCTACCAAGGATCTGGTAGGGCCCAATGAACCGAGGTCTCAACTTCCTCACTCCGAGTGCCCGTCCAACACCGGTGACAGGTGAAAGTTTCACAAACACGTGCTCACCCTCACTGAACTCCAGTGGACGATGCTTGTCATCGTAGTAACTTTTCTGGCGATTCTGCGCCTGCTTTAACCTTTCCCTGATCATCTGGATCTGCTTAGTAGTATCTTGGACAAAGTCCAAGCCGAATAGCTCTTTATCTCCAACCTCCGACCAGCAGGTAGGAGTCCGACACCTCTTACCGTACAGCGCCTCGTAGGGTGCCATGCCCAGACTAGCATGAAAACTGTTGTTGTACGAGAATTCTACCAACGGAAGGTACCTATCCCATGCTGATCCCTGCTCCAACGTGCAAGCTCTCAACATGTCCTCCAATGTCTGGATGGTCCGCTCAGTCTGACCGTCAGTCTGAGGGTGATAGGCGGTACTCAATCTCAACTGCGTACCAAAAGCCTCCTGCAGCGCCTCCCAGAACCGAGATGTGAACTTCGGGTCCCTATCACTGATGATACTCTCGGGCACCCCGTGAAGCCTCACAATCTCGCGGACATATAGCTTGGCCAACTGCTCTGTAGTGAAGCTCACCTTCACTGGAAGAAAATGGGCAGACTTGGTCAATCTGTCCACTATAACCCAGATAGAGTCCCAACCAGCCTGAGTCTAAGGCAATCCCACCACGAAGTCCATGGAAATACTCTCCCACTTCCACTGTGGAATCTCCAGAGGTTGAAGTTTACCAGACAGTTTCTGGTGCTCAATCTTTACTTTCTGACATATAAGGCATTTGGACACGTAGACCGCTATGTCCTTCTTCATGCCCGGCCACCAAAAATTTCTCTTTAAGTCCTGGTACATTTTCGTGGCACCAGGGTGGATAGTAAACCGGCCCTTATGAGCCTCTGCCATAACCTCTTCTGTCAATGGCCCTCGAGGAATAACAATCCTCTTCTGAAACAGCAATAAACCATCCTCATTCCAAGACACACCGTTTTGGTTTTTCACATAATCAAGGCACTCTCTCTGCACTTGCGCCTCTTTAATCTTTTCCATCAGCTCATTAATCACTTATGTTGTTTCCATCTCAAGCAGTGCGCCCCTAAACAAGGAGTTCACTCTCAAGTCTCTGAATTTCTCGATCACCACGTAGTCGTTCATCATCAAGCTGGATAAGCTCACGGATTTCCGACTCAAAGCATCGGCTACCACATTGGCCTTGCCAGGATGGTACCTCAACTCAAAGTCGTAGTCCTTCAAGAACTCCATCCATCTTCGCTGTCTCATGTTCAACTCCTTCTGGTCAAACAGATACTTCAGGCTCTTGTGATCACTGAATACAGCAAACTTCATGCCAAACAGGTAATGCCTCCAAATCTTGAAAGCAAAAACAATGGCTGCCAACTCCAAGTCGTGAGTCGGGTAGTTCTCCTCATGAGGTTTCAACTGTCTTGAAGCATAGGCAACAGCTTTCCCTTTCTGCATCAACACACAGCCTAGCCCTTTTCCAGAGGCATCGCAGTATAACTCAAACTGTTCCACAGGATCAGGAAGGACTAACACAGGAGCAGTAGTCAGTCTCTCCTTCAACTCCTGGAAACACTCCTCACATCATGTGTCCACACGAATGGAGTCTCCTTTCGGGTAAGGCGTGTCATCGGTAGCACCATCTTGTAGAATCCCTCTATGAACCTCCTATAGTACCCTGCCAAACCCAAGAAGCTTCTCACTTCTGTAACCGTCTTGGGCCTCTCCCAGTCCATCACTGCCTCAATCTTGTTAGGATCAACTGCAACTCCATCAGCGGAAATCACATGACCCAGAAATTTCACCGCCTTGAGCCAAAACTCACATTTTGACGGCTTAGCATATAGCTTTTTCTCTTTCAACACTTGCAAAACAATCTTCAAGTGCTCAGCATGCTCCTCCTCCGTCTTGGAGTAAATTAAGATGTCGTCAATGAAGACGATCACAAACTGATCCAGGTACGGCTGGAAGATCCTGTTCATGTAGTCCATGAACACTGCGGGTGCATTTGTGAGTCCAAACGGAATCACCAAGTACTCATAATGCCCGTACCTCGAGCGAAACGCTGTCTTTGGGACATCCTCCGGCTTTACCCGTATCTGATGGTAACCGGACCGGAGGTCAATCTTGGAATACACGCAAGCACCCCTGAGCTGATCCAGCAAATCATCAATGCGTGGAAGAGGATACTTGTTCTTGATTGTCACCTTGTTCAATTGTCTGTAGTCGGTGCACAACCGCATGGTCCCATCTTTCTTTTTCACAAAAATGATCGGTGCTCCCCAGGGAGACACACTCGGCCGAATGAAATCTTTCGCTGAAAGCTCCTCAATATGCTTCTTCAGCTCCACCAACTCTGGTGGCGACATCCAGTATGGAGCCAACGATATAGGCCCCACACCAGGCAATAAGTCTATGGAGAACTCTATCTCCCTCTGCGGTGGAAACTCAGGAATCTCCTCGGGAAACACCTCGAGGAATTCCCTCACCACAGGAATGCCAGTGAGATCCTCCTGTGTCCCACTCACCAAACCTCCCAACATGACTTAGCCAAATGCCCCTGCTCTCAAGGCCCTCCTCGTCTGCAGGACTGAAATGAACGGTGAGGAACTGGCTGTGGACCCACCCGGAGACATCACCACTCTCTTGGCACAACAATCAATCAATGCACAGTTTCTGGACAACCAATCCATGCCCAGAATAATCTCCAGGTTGGCCATCGGCAATCCTATCAGATCTACCGAGAAGTCACGGCCATCCCACTGAAACGCTACATCACGATGAACAGTGGAGGTCAAACATTTTTCTCCGGTGGCGGTGGTCACCCGCATCGGTGGAGAAAGCACATCACTGGGCAACTCAAGCCCCACAGCAATAGGGGTAGCAACAAAAGAATGTGTTGCCCCGGAATCAAACAGCCCATCAACAGCTGAACCACCAATGGTAACAGTACCTCTGACCAGGTTCGGAGCTCTGTCCGACTGCTGACGATCAAGTGTGTATACTCGCCCCGTAGTAGGTGACACTGCTGGTGCTCCAGTAGGAACCATCTGCAATGGCACAGCCTGCACTGCAGCAACTCTCGTCGTCGGGCAATCTCTGGAGTAGTGGCCCTCCTTGCCACACTGGAAACAAATCAACTGACCGGTAGAACACGGCCCAAAATGTGACTTCCCGCACCCCGAGCATCTGCGAGCAGGAGGTCTCACTGTGTTTCCCTGAGTAGAAGTCCTTTTAAATTGATTTGGTGCTTGCTTAGCCGCCAATTGTTTGCCCTTGCCTTTATTTCCAAGCTTCCAGTCTCTCCAGGAAGCGGAACCACCAGTACTCTGTGGCACCTCAATCTTGGCCTTCTTGGCCTGACACGAACGGCAGTAGTCCTCAATGTCGCGACACTGCTGTACTAAAGCTCCGAAGTCTCTCGAAGCAGAACCAGCGAGATGTCCAGCAATGTCCTCATTAAGTCCCCTCCGGAACTTAGCAGCAAGAGAAACAGGAGTCGGTCTCGCCATGCGGAAATGAGCAAACTTGACCAGCTCATTAAACTTGGCCAGGTACTCGTCGACAGACAACGAGCCCTGCACCAAACGGTCAAACTCTCCTTGCTTCCTCTCCTGAGAGTCATAAGGAAAGTACTGACCCAGAAAGCACTCCTCGAAGAATGGCCACGTCATCACACGGCCCTGCATCTCGTAGATGTGAGAAATGTTGGTCCACCACTCATGGGCCTCGCCCTCCAGCATGTAAGTGGCGAACATCAGCTTCTGCGGATCGGTACACTGCATGATCCGAAAGATCTTGTCCAACGCCTGTAGCCATCTGGCAGCAGCAATGGGATCATAAGATCCGTCGAAAGAAGGTGGCTTATGCTTGCGGAAAGCATTCAGCCTTGGGTCGATCTCGTCACGATCCTCAGCAAATACGGGGATGGTCTGCAAAGCCCCCGTCAAGTGACTGCCCTCACCCATCTGGCTCTGGGTGTCCTCTTGTTGACTAGGCGGAGGTGGAGGCGGTGGTGGCGGTGGAGGTGGTGGAGGACACTGGCCAGCAGCAGGACCAGCCCTCAACTCCTCCAACATGACCCTCATCATAGTCATGTTGGCCATCCGGTTCTCCTCCAGAACCTCAGCAGTGGCTCGCCGGTTCGCCTCTCTGATGGCGTCCAGCATCGCCAGGTTTGCCAACCTCGTGGCCTCCTGGTCGGCTAGTCGGGCCGCCTGCATCTCAGCTAATGCAGCCAGGATAGGATCCGATTGATCCTCGCTCGTACTAGGGTTCCTCCTTGGTGGCACCATGACTCTGCACAAGTTACACAAAGAATGAGTTGATCAGGCCCACGCTATGTGGTCACGTATGCATCATCATAACACACACCAATCAGAGAGAACGCAAAGTAGACACGCAACGAAACATCCTACGTTATTGCAATACATACAGGCTTTTCCCTAGAAAGTGCTCTGATACCATAAAATGTAACAGCCCGTGTTAACCCGGATTGTTAACATACTATCGTATTAAGCCACGCTTAATTAAAATGCGGAATAACTTTTTCTTTAATTCAATTATGACGTCATTAACCTTAGCCAACTTGATTACTTAATCAATTTCATAAAATACTGCCTGTATGTAAATTGCAAGACAACTAACTGAAATACCTCATATATAAATATAATGCGAGTATCTAAAGCCACAGGACTACAACACATAGCCTTGGTCAAAATCCTAATACTTTAATTACAACTTCAAATAAAAGACAATAACAAAACCATGTGGCATGGACAAACCCCATGCTCACCAAATAAGGCACAATGTCCAGCAACAGTCTCAATGTAATCATAACAGAAAACATAAGCAACAGTCAATAATCATCATCCATCATGTCAGCAAAATACAGCTAAGTCTAACTCAGCTCTAGCCTCCTGCCACCTGAGCCCTTAACATTACCTGAACCTGAAATAAGCGTCCCCAAACGTGGGGTGAGATCTCTAAACAAGAAATCTCAGTAAGACAAGGGGTCCTCAAGGATCTTCCACCCCAAGCTCACTTACATGTGTAATATAAGTTTAAAAAAAATAGTATTTACAATATAAGTTCCAAAACTATGCGATGCAGCAGATAATCATGCCATGTGTGTTTATCAAATCTACTGGCCAGAGAAATGCAGGAATACGTCTAAACCCACATGAGTACAAGGAACACCGCTTGCACCTCACCCAGAGCCTCACCATCTTGTATGTACTACATACTCAGGCTTACCGTATAGGTGGACACCACATGCATATCATAAAAGCACATTGCATGTAATAGCTCAACAGCATTTCCAAAACATCAAAGCATGTAACACAGCATGCATAAACCACATCCCCATGGGACATGGTGGAACCACAAAATGGCTAAACCGAGGACACGAAAGCTTACCTTGCAAGCTAGCTATGCCAAGAGTCCAACCACTCTTACGTCCAAAAATAGCAGTATCACAATCTGATATGGACCAATAATACATCAATATTTATGCATCACAAGCATATAACTTAAAGACTACGCCTTTCCTTTACGTTTTACGTCTTAAGGCTTCCAACAAAGCCATAAGCCCTTAATCATATGATTCTGACTTCCTTAATCTAGGGTCCACAAACCCCCAATAGCTTACTGTTCACACAGCTCAGCTACTATTCTGCGAAACCCCAGGATATCCGGATATCATAAGGGACATATCCGGATATGTCATATCCGGATATCACACTGACCATATCCGGATATAACATATCCGGATACCCAGGTCCCATATCCGGATATCAATATCCGGATACCATATCCGGATATCGATATCCGGATATCTGTTCGACGAATATCCGGATATCTCACGACAGAATGCAGTTTCTGCATTTCGTGAATATCCAGTCCAAAGATCCAACTTTTAACACTTAGTTACGTTAAAGCATGCATCTTTAATCTGTTTTAGGTTCATACTCATTATACCTTCTTGTTTACTCATTAAACATGGCCAAGACCTCAACTTTAAGCATCAAAACTTAAGATCAAAGGTGAGGGAACTTACCCCAAGCTTGAAACAGAGTAATGTGTGCTCTTGGAGCTCTCCAAAAGTTCCTCAACTCAGGCCACACCAAGGTGTACGAAAATGGTGCAAAGCTTGGCCCTTTCAACACAAAGGAAGCTCCTTGAAGCCTCCAATGGCATGAACAATAGCTCACAACAAGGAAAACAAGATCACAGCCCACTAAACACCTCTCAAACAACACCTCAACTCAGAGAAAGGTTGCATTTCATTCTCACAAGGCACACTCTAGTTGTTTAGGAGAAGGAATGGTGAAGTAGGTGATCACAAGCTCAAGAAAAGATGAAGGAGAAGGCAATGGAACAGTGTTCTGCAGCAACACAGCTTCCTTCACGTATGAAAAGTGGCTGCCTAGGGTTGTGTGCCCTCTTAATGGTAGTATATATAGGCATTTAAGCCATAACGCGCAGTATTAGCCTTAATAGCTACGCAAAAGATCTTGATCCCAAACTTTGGAATCTAGACCTAGACATTTTTCTAATATTTGTCATATTTTTATTTTATTTTTCGGAGCACCTTTCCGATACGCGCTTTTCCATAGCCAGTATCAGTTCTGGCATCAGATTACGTTATTTTGACTTGAAACTTGTTTTACAAGTCCTACGTAATATTCTAGTCATTATCATGCATTCGTTATAATTTTCCGGGATACTTTTCCGGTACACATTTATACCGGGTAGCAGAACCGGTATCTGCGCTTTTCTTCCAAAAAGCGACTTTCAGCATTTTTACTCACTCAGTATAATTATTTAAGCCCAATAATAATTATTAAGGTCAATTATGGAATCATTTTCTAATTATCATAATTAATTCACTAATTACCTTAATTAGCGGTGCGGGTTCTTACATAAAACTTCATGAAAACAATGATGTTAAATTAGATTCTGTAATTTATTGAAATTCTAGGCCAAGGGGATTAGACCCAATTCCATGCTTAAGTCCGCTGCCCTATTTTGGAACCCAGGTCTAAGAGTTATAACTGCTTAACGGTTGCATGTGATTTGCATTGTCTGCTTCAAAATGGAACTTTATTATAATGACTTGTATTATTGGTTATATTAGAGATTTGATGCCTTAAGAGTTTGTTGGTGCTGTTTAAATTTTTGGATCTGATCAGCATATGAAACGTGACTGTGTATTCGGCTTGGACCTACTTAATTGATTTGAAAACTTATCTAAACAATGAGAAAGAAGATGAAACACATACCAGAAGGAGAGAAGATAGATGAATAACATGCAACTATTGATTAACCATTAACAACAATTAACAATACAAAGAGTATTTATACACAAGTGGTTAACCGAATAACAAACTCAAACTAATATGGTTTTAATACAACTAATGACACGTCAGTTAACTAATGACACGTCAGCTTTTCTATCTGATTACACCCTCCCGCAAACTGGACTGTGGATGTCCAAAAGACCAAGCTTGGAGACAATGGATTGAAAGGGCCCTGAGTGTAGTGGTTTTGTGAAGAGATCAGCTAGTTGATCCTTTGTAGAAACATGAAGTAACTTTAGGAGACCATCAAGTAGATTCTCCCTAATAATATGAAAACCAAGCTCAATGTGTTTGGATCTTTCATGGAAGGCTGGGTTGTTAGCTAGGTATATTGCAGACTTGTTATCACAATAAAGAGAAGCAGGAACTGATGTATCTACTTGGAGGCCAGCAAGGAGAAATGTGAGCCACTGAATTTCACATGTTATATAAGCCAAAGCTCTATAATCAGCTTCAGTGGATGATCTTAAGATGGTATGTTGTTTCTTTGCATGCCAGGAAATGAAAGCAGGACCTAGAAAGAGACATTGGCCAGTAATGGATCTTCGAGTATCAAGACAAGACCCCCAGTCAGCATCCGTGAATCCAGATAAATGAAGATCATTGTCCCTTGAAGAAAAAGTCCTTTTGCAGGGGAACATTTAAGATACCATAGCACTTATGTGGCTGCCTAATAATGTATTGTCATAGGATTGGCAACAAATTGAGAGAGTTGTTGAACAGCCAAGGTGATATCTAGACGTGTTGTTGTAAGATACAGCAATCGACCAATAAAACGCCGATAGGATGCAGAATCAGAATATGCTTCTCCTTGCACACATTGTAGTATCAGAGATGGATCTATTAGTGTACTGATAGCTTTACAAGCTAAGAGACCAGCATCCTGTAATAGGTCTAAGGTGTATTTCCTTTGATTGAGGACCAATCCTTTATTTGAACTACTGACCTCAAGTCCCAAAACTTTTTTTAAAGGACCCAACTCTTTGATCCTAAATTCAGCATCAAGGAAGTTTTTAACACTTGTAATCTCTTGAGAGTTGTTTCCTATGAGGAATATGTCATCAACATAGACTAGGATTGATGTAAATGATGAGAGATTCTGTCTAACAAACAATGAGTAATCTGCATTTGATTGCTTGTAACCAAGAGAAACAAGAAAAGATGATAACCTTGCATACCATTGTCTGCTAGCCTGTTTTAGGCTATATATAGACTTGTGTAATTTACAAATCTTCCCAGATGCAGCATCAGTTGACCTTGGAGGTGGTAACATATACACATCCTCATCTAACTCTCCATGACAGAAAGCATTATTAACATCTAGTTGTATAAGATTCCAACCACAAGCTGTAGTAATGGAGAGAATAACTATTACTGTTGTCATCTTAGGCATTGGTGAAAAGGTATCAAAATAATCGATTCCTTCCATTTGGTTGTATCCTTTGGCAACCAACTGTGCCTTGTACCTTTCTATGGATCCATCAGTCTTCAATTTTATTTTGTATACCTATTTGCACCCAATGGATCTAATACCAGCAGGCATATCCACTAGAGACTAAGTATGGTTGAATTCCAAAGCACTGAGTTCCTTTTCCATAGCACCAATCTGGCACTGATGTTGTGCAGCCTGTTTATAAGTTGTAAGTTCTACTAAAGAACTTAAGGTAAGGCGATGATGTTTATATTGGGATGAACAATTATCAAAAGTATAGACTTTGAATAAGGGATACATGACAGATGACTTACCTGGAAAAGAAGATTCAGCTGTGGCAGTAGAGAGACTCCAATGATAATCATCAAAATATTTTGGTGGTTGTTTGGGTCTTGAAGATCTTCGAGGATGATGATTAAAGTCAGATTGGGGCTGTGTGTTACTGTCTACTGTTGGGTTTTGTGATGCTTGATATGCGATCAGCATATAAGGAATTCTAAGATAAAAAGAGGAAGAATGTTACTTAATCTGATGCAAGAAAAGGGCAAAATCAATGTTAATTTGTCAAATATCTTAATCTGAGGTTATGTACTGATTTTATGTTGATTTCATAGGAGAAATGCACAAATTGGAGCTGAAAAGGACAAAGTGAAACTAAAGGCTCACGCTACGAGCGTGGGAATGGCACTTGCAGCAAATTCAGATTTTAAATTCGAAATTTGAATTCAAATTTATTTTAATTAAATCTTTCCGTTAAACGTTTCTGTAATAAATTCATACTTTAATATTTCCGTTATAACGTTTATGTAATAAATTGTAAGGTTTCCGTTATACGGGCAATATTGGAATTTCACGCTCACAGCGCGGGAATGGCGCTCAGAGCGTGGGAAGAAGAAAATTGGCAGAAGGTCCCGCGCTGAGAGCGCGGGAGTGGCGCTGTCAGCGTGGGAGGCGCGAAAGGATGGAAATTCAAATTTCACATTTTAGGTCAAAGTCTCTTATAAAAGGAGACTCAACCTTTGAAGAAGGACATCTCAGAATACACATCACAAGACCTAGAGGAGGCGTTCTTCGTGTTCATCACTCTGTTCTTGTACTCTTCTTTATTTTCTTTTTCCAGTTTATGTTGAAATCAGATCAGCGATCATGATGTTGATTGGCTAGATCTATTTCTGTAGTCAGGGGCATGATCCTTTTGTAAACAATTGCTACAAGGATTGAATCATTTTATGTATTGAGTTAATATATTTCATCTTTTATCTTGAGCGTATTGATATTATTTCTGTTAGATCTGATCAACCTAATAGGGAATAATATTCTGGGGATCAGGATTCACAATAGGGATGTTGGAATACTTGATCCTGAAAGGAGATAAAGATGACTCTCCATGCATGTTCTAGGGATAGACTTGTATGGATTGCAGTCGTAGGATTTATCTACGTAATGCTTATCTTCAATTGAAACTACTAAGGGATTAGGGTTCCAATTGAAGTAAAGGGTTAGATCGCCAAGGGATTGGGATCTAACTAATTATTTCTAAAAGATGATAATTTGTCTGAGTTGTTAATGTCAATAGGTTCTATGAATCAATCCGAAGTAAAATTGGGAGCAATCGGTGAATGTACCCTGGCTACAGTTTTTCTCATCATTTTTCCACAAACACATTTCTTCATCCATTTTAATTCTTCTCCAGAAAAATACAAAAACAATTCTTTTACTTTTATTGTCATTTAATTTAAAGTATAATTATTTGTCAACAATTAATCGATCTATCTAAATTAAGAGGACGGGTTATAGTAGTACTTGTTCATCAATCCCTGTGGAGACGATACTTTCTTATCACTGTATTACTTGGAACGATCGGTACACTTGCCGAGATCGCAACAAGTTTTTGGCGCCGTTGTCGGGGATTGTGTTTACAATATTACAAATAACCTTAGATTCTTGAGATTAGATTCTTATTTTATTATTCTTTTATCTTGATTTTGTGTTGTGCAGGTGTTACTAATAATTTTCTCTGAATTTTTATGCGAGGTAGACTTCCACCTAAAGACTTTGTAATAGATTCTGAAATTACAAAGACAGAAAAACAACTAAGGAAGGCTGCTAGACAGATCATTTGGGAAGATTTGAAGCACACATCTTTACAACCAATTCAAGAAATGGCTGAAAACAACAATGTTGGTCATGGGCGAGGAGGAAATGCCAACAATCAACCTCCAAGACTCTTGAATACAATTCTGACTCCAGTATTCAACAGGGCCAATTCAAGCATAGTCAGGCCTAATGTGGAGGCTAATAATTTTGAACTCAAGCCATCATTAATTTCTTTGGTGGAAAGGGTTCAATTTTCTGGAGCTGATGATGAAGATCCACATGAGTTTATGGACCGGTTCTTGATGGTCTGTGATACCACCAAACACAATGGGGTATCTACAGATGCCATCAGGCTTCGGTTGTTTCCTTTCGCTGTTAAAGGAAAAGCATTGAGGTGGATCGAAAGACAACCAGCAAACAGCATTCTAACATGGGAAGATCTATCCAATAAATTCTTTGATCATTTCTTTTCCATGGAGAAATATAATCAGCTGGTGAATGAAATAACAAACTTTCGCCAGTTGGAAGGAGAATCACTATGTGCAACTTGGAACAGATTCCAAGAATTAAACAGAAAATGTGCACACTATGAAGGAGATGATGATAGAAAAGTGGTGATATTTTTCAACGGAATCACCCCCAAAACCAGGATGATAATAAATAGTGCCGCTGGAGGCTCTATTCGGGAAAGCACATCTGAGCAAGCCATTGAGTTGATCAAAAAGCTTGCAAGAAATGAAAATGAAAGTGTGCTTGTTCCCACACAAAGAGCAATGAAAAAATCCACAGATAATGATGTGATATCATTATCTAAGAAGGTTGACAACTTGAGTGAAAAATTTGACAGATTTCAGGTGTCAAAAGTTCAAACCACTCTACCGATTTGTGACCAATGTCAAGAAAGTCATGAATCCAATGAGTGCCCAAATCCATCATCCGAAGATTCACTTCAAGTGAATGGGATCTGGTACGATCAGCGTCCTCAACAAAATTTCCAGCGAAATCAAAATTTCCCTGGAGGTAACAACAATTTCCAACGGAGGACTCAAGGATCAGGTATGGATTTTAAAGCTAATAATAATTATGCTCAACCTTCACAGAATCAACAAAGTGAGCCTGCTGAGTGGGAAAAAGCTTTTGCTCAGATGGCTAAGGCTTCTAATGAGATGGCTCAACACACTAATGCTTTTATGGAGGAGACTCGAGCCAACAACAAGAACACAAATGCTTCTATTAGGAACCTGGAGAATCAGATAGGCCAGCTGGCAAAGCAATTTTCAGAAAGAATTCCAGGTACATTTCCAAGTAATACAATTATCAATCCAAAAGAGGATTGCATGTATATTACAACTAGAAGCGGGAAAGTAGTGGCAACCCCAGAAAAGCCAAACACAAAGATGGAAGCTAAGAAGAAGCTTAAGGAGGTTAAGGAGCCAGAAAATGAAATTGAAAAACCTGTGGAAGAAGAAAAGCCAGTTGAGAAGAAGAAGTTTGAGTTGAGCCATGAGTATGTGATGGCTCAAGCACCTTACCCAGAAAGGTTCAAGAAAGAAGCCTATAATAAGCATTATGACAGGTTTTTGGATATTTTCAAAAAGCTGCACATCAATATTCCTTTTGCTGAAGCTTTGTCTAGCATGCCAAATTATGCAAAGTTTATGAAGGACTTGTTGTCAAGGAAGCACAAACTGCAGGAATGCCAAACGGTGACACTCACTGAGGAGTGTAGTGCTATTATTACCAAGAAGGTCCCGCCTAAGCGTAATGATCCAGGGAGCTTCAATATCCCTATTGAAATTGGGAACACAAAAATCAGTCGGGCATTGTGTGATCTTGGGGCTAGCATTAATCTGATGCCCCTTTCTGTTTGCAATTCCTTGGGGATTACCGAGTTGAAGCCTACTCAAGCATCTTTACAACTTGCTGATAAGTCCTCAAGGAAGCCGAGTGGAATAATAGAAGATGTTCTTGTGAAGGTGGACAAGTTCATTTTTCCTGCTGATTTTGTGGTGTTGGATATGGAAGGAGGAGCTGCAATGCCTCTTTTGTTGGGTAGACCTTTCTTAGCTACATCCCGTGCATTGATTGATGTTGAAAATGGAAAGCTTGAGCTAAGGATGAATGATGAGACCGTTACCATCAATGTCTTTAAATCTTTAAAACAGTCTTCTCACAAAGATGATTGTTTTAAAGTTTCAAAGGAAAAACAAAATGTGGCGGTTAAGGTTCCTAAAAAAACAAATGATGCCAAGAAAGATGGTGTCATGAAGGTGGAATCGAAGGAGTCTCCTAAAACTCTAAAAGAAATCTTCTTTTGTAACAAGGTAGTGACTGAAGTATTAAAGGAACAGGAGACTGATTCAAAAGATAAAGATCCATCTTCCCATACCAACAAAATTCTTAATGAGAAGGATGACAAACATGAGAAGAAACCCCAAGGGCGGAGTCATCCTACAATGAAGAAGGTACTGAGAAAGGAGGTGATCAAACTCTTTGAAAAGAGTTGGAAGAGACACGGGAAGCTAAAGTTTGACAAGAGACATAGAGATTCTATCTCTAAGAAGAATCAAAGCTTCAAAGAGTTTCTAACATGGCTCCATGGTTTGGGCCAAATCTGGGAATGGTGGCTCCAAACACCAAGGCAGCCAATACCACCAGATCCTCCATTTGCTGAGTCATCCCACGCTGCTGAGTGGGATGACATGGAGGTTTGACTTTTTCTCCTTGCTGACGGAGATTTTGTACATTAGTTTATTTTTCTATTTTGTATTTTAGTTAGTATATTTTTCTCTGATGTTTTAATGTGCGCATTATAGTCTCTTCTATATGCCACTGCTTGTTCCATTGTGCAGGTTTTCCTTCTTGTGGTTTAATTATTGCTGAGGACAGCAATGCTCTAAATCTGGGAATGGTGGGCTTGCGCCTTTAGAACTGCAATTCTTCTATCAGGGGAGATATCCTAACTCTTTTCATTTTCTTAGTTATTTTTTTTAGTTATTTGGTGTGCCATTAAAAAATTAAAAAAAAAATAAAAAAATAAAATAAAAAAATAAAAAATGTGTGTTTTGAACAAATCCCAGGTTTAAATGTGCTCATCTTGTTAATGTACATGATTAGATTCTTTGAATATATTGTATGACTTTCTGACATAACATTGCATAGGCATAATTAGATTGCATGATTGCTCGTTTGTCTGAATTAATATTGTGAAATTCTGATAATGTCTGAGGTCAATTTTCTTGAGTCTGCATTGATACCATAGCTGTGAGGTTTTGAGCCTAAACACTGAAATTTTTGTTGAGAGGTCTCACTGTTGTAATACTCTAGAACTTGATTTGTTTCTCTATTATGCATGCATTGATTGATATGATAAAGGCATTTTGTTCTTAATTGCTATTGGCCAAAATAACTCACCTGTATGAAATTTTCCCTTGCTAGCCCCTTTGAGCTTGAACTTATTTGTTGATAAATGACCTATGGCCTAATTGATGGCTTAGCCTATATCCATGTGACTTACCTTGATTGAGATTGAATCACTAAATGTGTTGAAAATAAAATAAAGAAATTGAGGTAAGCTCCACAAAGGTCAAATGATTAAGGGATAAAAAAAAAATAATTCATCTATGCCCTTATAAAAAAAGAAAAAAAGAAAGAAAAAGGAAAAGAAGTAAAAGGTGGCTGGAAGGAATTAATTCCCGAATTCTGTGGGAATGCTAGTGGAGCAAAAATCATTGAATTGAATGTGTTAAAGTGAAATAATATCATTTTTTCAATCTCATTGTTGTTTGAGCTACTATCCATATATTCCTACCCTGTTACCCCGGCCAAGTTACAACCTGTGAAGTCCTTTTGATCAATTGATGCTATGTGTGTGATTCTTCATTTTTTAAGAATTTTTGAGAATATGATCAAGCCTATTATAGTGTTATAGCTATGATTGATTGAGTGTTAATGATACCCTTAAACACTGAGTGTTGAGTGAATATTATTTATCTGTGTGAGGGATAACCAATGTAGACTTGTATCTCTAAGAAGCTGATGACATTATTGGGAGTTTATGATGTTGAGTCAGGCATGCATGACATATTGTGTCTGAGAGTGTCTCTGGAATGTTATGTTGGATTAATTGATTATTTCCTAGATTAAGTCTGGACATTGCTGGGACAGCAACGTTTAAATCTGGAATTATTTGATACGCGATCAGCATATAAGGAATTCTAAGATAAAAGTAGGTAACCACTTAATCTGATGCAAGAAAAGGCAAAATCAATGTTAATTTGTCAAATATCTTAATCTGAGGTTACGTACCGATTT